>PVIR01007571.1:7892-60545 GCA_004026965.1 Petromus typicus | reverse complement strand
GAGGCTTAACTCCGAAGAGCACGTACCTCAAGAGCCAGGGGGTCTACGCCCCGGGACTGTGTCCCTTGTCACGCCACTGTTTTTGGCGGGGGCGTGGCATCCTGGGACAACCAAATAAGCAGAACTTCTATAAAGCTCATTATGCAGAACTCCTGAGTCCCCTTAGCACAGGATGTTCCCCAGGCTTTGTTAATTTGTATTGATTCCATAATAAAAGTGCTGTTGGAAGACAGCTTGGGGGATCAGTCCTCCAAGGCTGGTCTCCTTGCTGGAACTCATCCCTGAGTGCCTCTGTTTCCTTCCACAACCCCAGACATTACACCGGATGTACACTGACATGGTATTTTAATATATAATATATGACTGCACAGATTTTATAAAAAGCAAATGTGTAAAAGCTTAAATATTTTATAAATTTAAATAGACATTGTACAAAGTAGAAAACAATGTGTTCTATAAAACATAGAAGAACCAGAAGTTTTGAGGGTTGAGGAGGAGCTGTGATTGTTGAAAATTTCATAACATTTAGACCAGTTGACATGACAGGAAATTTTTTTGTAGGGTTAGGTATATAGCTCAGGGGCAGAGTGCTTTCCTGGCATATTTGAGGCCCTAGTTTCAATTTCCAGCATTGTATGTGGAAAATAAAACAAACCAAAAGGACAAGCAGAAGGTGAAGAAAATAGGCCCTTCCCCTTACTGAGAATTTTTCTGAGGGCCAGAAAAGACAGCAGTGATGAAAGACAACAATCTATAATGACAGAATTAAGAATTCAGACATCCTTCAATGCACTCAGGAGAAAAGGAAAGAGATAGATGTTTTGATGTATTTGAGCCTTTAGTTTTTTTCCTTAGGAAGAAAAGATGTACTTGATTAAGGAAGGGACTTGATATTAAATTCTACTGAGCATTGATTGTATGTACATTAGCATAGTTAATATATGCTATGAAATCAAATCTAGAAAGCTGGATGGAATATGTATTCCACTGCTTTCAACTGCTTAACTCCTTTCCACAAATTCTCACAGACCCTTGTTAAATTCCACTGACTTTGCAATGGGCTTGTGTTTCCTCATCTTTGGACACAGCTGATCTGATAAAGGTACACAGCTAACCTAAACTGTGCTCATAACGTCTCTAAGAATTTGGACTGCAGCTGGGCATGGTGATGCATGCTTATAATCCTAGCACTCAGAAGTGGGGGCAGGAAGATCTCTGGGACTTCCAGGCTAGCCTGAGGCATATAGTGAGTTCAAGGTCAGCTTGAACTATCTGCTTCAAAAAAAGCAAACACAAAACAATATCAACTAAAATAATTTGGACCCTACTCAGACACTTCTGTGAGCAATCTACAGGTGCTAGGATAATAAGTACATAAAGTTGGGGTTTTGAGGGGGCATGTTTGGCCACACAAGTGTTCTGCTAGGAGAAAAATAAACTGTTCACCCAGTGTTTGTTTTATACTTGTTAGACTGATTGTTTTGTGGTATTAAATATTGAACACAGAGCTTTAAGCCAGGCTGCATCCTCATCCCTTCTAAAAAATTGTATTTTGAGATAAAACCTTCTTATTTAACTAATTTTCCTAGGCTATGCTCAAACTTGCAAACCTGTGTCATCCTCCTAGATTAAAGGGATTATAAAAGGGCCCAGCTTTTGTTTTCTTTGATGGACTAGGCTTTGTTTTTGTTTATAAGGTAGTAGGCAGTAAGTTCAAAACATTTCCACTGAACTAAATTGCTATATTTTGCAGGTTAGGTTTGAACTTGTAATCTCCCAGAATACTTGGCTCTGAGGTTGGCCTTGAATTTACTGTGTAGCACAGGCTGGCCTCAAACTCATGATCCTTCTGTCTTGATATCCTGATAACTAAGATTACAAAGGTGTCATCTAGTCCAATATCTTTATCTTCTTTAAGATTATGAACTTAAGGCCAGGGATTCAGCTCAGTGGTTCCAGCACCTGTCTTGCAAGCGCAAGGACCCGGGTTCGATCCCCGGTAACCACATACCTATACTGGGTGTGGAGACTCACGCCCAGCAGAAACCAGTACCACATACCACAGTGCCAGGCGTGGTGGCTCATGCCTGTAATCCCAGCACTTGGGAGGCAGAGGCAGGAGGATTGCTGTGATGAGTTTGAGGCTGAGCTCAGGGCCAGCCTGAACTACAAAGTGAGACCCTGTCTCAAAAAACCTAAAAAAAAAAAAAGATTATGAACTTAAGGCTAGGGGTACAGCCCAGTGATAGAGCACTTGCCTTGCTGGCATGAAGTCTTTTGTTTGATCCTAGCATGGCAGAAGAAAAAAATAGTTTTATAAACTCAAGTGATCAAAGTTCTAAGATATGACTGTTGCACCACAGTCCTGGAGTTTAGTACCACACCTGATACATAATACGCATCTAATGACATTCACTGAATCAAACTATGACCACCTTAAGACTTAAGTAAATATAAAGTATATAACATACAAATAGTGGCTGCTTTATTTTTTCTATTGTTTAAGCAATATTAATTAATTTATTACTTTTGGTACTGAGGATTGAACCCAGGGCTTCATGCATACAAAGCACACACTCTATCATTGGGTTACACACCCTTTTCAAATTGCTTTTATTAGCAAGAAAGTATCACCTGTCTTTTCCAGCACCTATTCTTCTGAATTTAAACTATACATACCTATTTATTTCAAGGTGATGAATGTTATTTACAAACTCTAGACAAGCTGGATGTAATGGTGCACACTTATGATCCCAGAACTTGGGAGACTGAGGCAGGTAAGTCCCTGTGACTTTGAGGCAGTGTACATTATGAGACTCTATTCCCCCCAACACACACCCAAATATTCAAGGAAGCACTTATAAAATTGGCAAGAAAACACAATTAATCTACTATCACTCTTGCTTCTTTTGCTATCTACCACTCATTCAGGATGTTGAGTGGTTTCTAGTGCCAAGGTTATAGCTCTTTAATAAATAGAATTACATTCACCTGTTCAATTTCAAAGCACATCACTCTACTTCCAGATTCAGTCCTGGGGTTTTAAGAAACCTTTAAACTAGTCCAACCCACAAGAACCCTTAAATTCTGGTGTTGAGCCCAGATAAGCAGACCACATTCTTGTCTTTTAAGGTTAAAAGTGGCATGGTTTTGAGAGTTTTGATTGATTCCTGTGACATGCCAATATCCCCTTTTTTCTGACTACTTTTTGACTGTGTTTTTAGACATGCAATCCATTCTGGACTTGAATTCATTATGTAGCTACATTGTCCTCACACTCTTGGCAATTTTTCTGCCTCAGCCACCTCAGTGCTTTTTCACTGAATTATTATTGCTGAAAACTGGCTATTGCCAGAGAGGTTCAGTCATTTCCATGAATTTGATTTCACCCCTAAGTATGGATTGTGTTTGTGTCATCAAATATATTGTGGTATTTCATGGAAGATGGTTAAATGATAAATAACAACAAATCAACCTCTCCAAGATTTGCAATCCATACACTGGAAAACAACAATATGGGGGACCAGAATGCATCTTAAAGAAAAATGGAGCCCATGAAAAGTGAAGAAGCAGATCACAATGCAGAAAAAAAGGTAGAAAAATGCTCTTTAACCCCAGGTCCCAGCTCTAATCATGATAGAAGAGGATCAAATTTCCTGAAACAGTGAGGGTGCATGATTCCAGGGTCCTCCAGAGAGAAACACACTAGTGTGACAGAGCAGTGGATGCTGTGTGCTGCAATAGCTGGTGAGTGACAGCAGTCCACCATCTGCCATGTCCTCTGGGTGCTTGGCCATATGTCATTTAAGAGAGGGTCCAACTGAACTTGGGACATAGAGCAGCCAAAGGCTGACTTTGTCTCTGGGCTCCTTATGTTGATACAGTTACTGGGTCAGGGACAATGGAGATATTCAAAGTCAAGGAACTGAGGTCAAGCTGCCAAAGGACACCAAATGATGTGGGTTGAATAACATAGGCCCCAACCCCACACACAGAGCCCAGCATCAACCTGAAATTCTGTGGAGTTGTAAGTATAAGAATTAGGACCCGTCCCTGTTCATTTTGCATGATTGCTGGAATTATCCAGCACTCTCCCCAATTATACTACAGTTGTGCTGGGACCATCCAACATGAATACAGGATACCACTCCATCAGCCACTTTTGTCCATCTGTGACAGCAGAAACACACCCTGAATTGAACCCTACTGCAAAACTGTCTGTGATATCCAACTTGACATAAAAACAGCCATTTTGTCTTTAAAAATCCTCCACTTTGTACCCTGTAGCCTCCCTGTCTACCCATAACTTATCTCCTTGAGAACTGTCCACCACCTGCAGATGCATGCAGCTGCAGATTGTATGCTTTTAGAATGTACTATTCTATAGTAACCAGTGATCCAATCGTTCCTATTGGCTTCTGTAATGATTCACTTCCTCACTTTAACAATAGAGCGATCTAATCACTGCTGCATAGAAAACTCTTGGCAACAGGTAGGGAGTAGTAGATTTTGTCTTTAAATACTGTGCCGCAGTTTACACCTGTGCCCTTCCTGCATTGAAGGATGGCCTTCAGCTGAGTAGTAAAGTTCTTTGTTGGACTTTAAGATCATGTTGTGTCCTGAGAGATTGTCTCAGTGGGACTTGGTCCCAACATATAGACCCCAAAAGATAACCACAGGCTTAAAAATCACAGATAAATCTATTTTTCTCTTAGCTTTTTATTTTCATTTCCTTTATAAGAAATGATGAGGGACACTCAGGGGCCTTTGTAAGGGTCTCAGTGAAGTTTCTGGCACATCATGACTGGATAAAGTTGAATCTCTACTGGGATAGCAATTAAGAAAAGCAGGAAAAGCTGATAAGCAACCCAACATGTCCTGAAGCTTGGCCTCAAATTGCTCCTCTCTACCTCCTGTTGTATACAAATAAGACAGAGTACAAAGAAGACTATATTATAAAAATTCAGGTAGGGGCTCAGGATTTAGCTCAGGTGGTTCTGGCATCTGCCTGGCAAGTGCAAAGTCCAGAGTCTGATCCCCAGTAACTACATATCACAATTCTCACTGTTGTTGCTCATGCCTATAATCTCAGCACTTTGGAGGCAGAGGCAGGAGGATTTCTTTGAGTTTGATGCTATCCTGGGCTACAGAGTGAATTAAGAGCCAGCCTGAACTACAAAGCAAGACCTTCTCTCAAAAAACTAGGAAAAAAACCCAGAACTTTGCAAAAACTTCATGTAGTATCTAAAAATATACTCACATCTGAATACTCACACATTTATATATAAATATCTACATATACCATATTTACCTCTCACCATGTTAGTGCACTAAAATGAATGTGTACCACTTTGTAATTCCCAATATCCTGAAATATGAAGCTGTGGTATAAATCTCAGAGATATTACTTTGGCAAAGCAAACAGCAAGGGGAGCTCACCTAAGACTTAACACATGGGTAACAGAGAGGGTCAGTGGCCAAATCAGGGATCTCAGAGCCTAATATAGCCAATCAAGTCATAGCAACTCTCAAAAGGAGTGTCTTTTTCTTGGAACATAATAAAATGGGCTAAATAAGCAACAACCCTCACCCTAATAAATTGAAGCAACAAGGCCTTGAAATACATTCAAAAGCCAAACCTTGGTTATACTTAGAGGAGGTTTCTGAAAAGTGGTCCTTTTCTTAGGAAGTTTTGATTCTAGTAATAAAGCCGCCTACCAAGAGCAATTTGTAAACACCAACACAGAAAACTAATTTTTAAAAAATAGAAAATAAAGATACACTAAAGCAAGTTTCAGCCCTTGACCTCCAGCTCACCTAGGCAAAACTAGAGATCACTAAAATGGAAAAAATCAAAAGCCACCCAGCAGAACTTTCTGAAATATTAGCAGCAGAAATATTAATATGCTTCTGAAAAATATGAATTTGATAACAAAAGATATGATAATCATAATGAAAGTCGTGGATAGTCAATCTAGAGTAGATATAAATAAAAATATAAAGGAAATTAAGAATAAACTGAATTCTGTGAAACATTCAAACAGATATCTGAGAGATTAAAAATTCTATTGGGAGTATATGCAGCAGAATCAACCAATGCAAAGGCAAAATATCAGATCTAGAGTTCAGATGTATAGTTAGCAGTCATCAAATGAAAGTCTTCTTAAAATTAGTAAAGGACCATGAAAAATCAATCCATCAGCTGCTAGATGATACAAAGAATAACAGAAAATTGATCAGAATCAATAAAAAATCAGAAGCTAGCAAAATGGGCAAAAAAATGCAAATGTTTAAATCCAGGAGAGCTTGGGTTGAAATACGTAAAGACCCCCCCAAAAAACCTCAAATATAAGCTTTTGTACCCAACAAAACTGTTTCAAAAGTGATGGAGAAATAAGATACTTGTATGATTTTTTTAAAAAAAAACACCTTGAGGAAATTCATGACCAACAAACAAGCACTCGATACATTACAAAAGATATATATATATATATAGATATAGATATAGATATATATATTTTTTAGGTTTTTGGAGACAGGGTCTCGCTTTGTGGTTCAGGCTGGCCCTGAGCTCATCCTCAAACTCACATCACAATCCTCCTGCCTCTGCCTCCCGAGTGCTGGGATTACAGGCTTGAGTCACCACGCCCGGCACTGTGGTATGTGGTACTGGTTGCTGCTGGGTGTGGGTCTCCACACCCAGTATTGTTATGTGGTTAATGGGGAATCGAACCCGGGTCCTTGTGCTTGCGAGACAGGCGCCAGAACCACTGAGCTAACTCCCCGGCCCCCAAAAGATATTTTATAAACAGTTAATGAAGGTCTGGGGATTTAGGTCAGTGGTTTCAGCACCTGCCTTTTGAGCACAAGAGCCTGGGTTTCATCCCTGGTAATGACATACAACAATGCAGGGCATGGAGACTCACAGCCCACCAACAATCAGAACCGTGTACCACAGTGCCAAGCATGGTGCTCACACCTGTAATCCCAGCATTTGGGAGGCAGCAGCAGGAGGATTGCTGTGAGTTCCAGGCTTACGGGGGCTACATAGTGAGCTCAGAGCCAGCCTAAATTGCAAAGTGAGACACTGTCTCAAAAAAAGAAAAGTAGATTAAGACAATTCCATTGTTTTCAATAGAATGTATCTACCAGACAAGAGAAGCAATTAAAAAGATGGGAAAGAAGACCAGGGATTTAGCTCAGTGGTTCCAGTGTTTGCCTGGCAAGTGCATGCTGGGAGTTCCAGGCCACTCTGGGATGCATACTGAGTTCAAACCAGCCTGAATGACATAGCTAAAAGCACATGTTGTTCAGAGAATAATCCAAGAAAAAGGGGTAACAATCATAAATACATATGCACTAAATACAAGAACAAATATTAATGGGCATGAAATATCAAGCAAACACTAAAACAATTGTAGTGGAAGGACCACAATAACCCACTGTCACAAAAGGTCAATATCTTGATATCTTCTGAAAGATAAAAGTACCACACCACAGTGATGAAACACAACCATAGTTGTAGCAACACAATTTGTAATTACTAAATATTTGAAACAGTATGGATGCCCATTAAAGTAGACAAGTCCTTAGCCAATTTTACATTAAAAAAGAAAATCAATACAAATCAAACAGAAAGAGAAAAGATGATGCTGCAATGGACATTACTGAAATACAGATTACTAGTAATTACTTAAAAACATATACCCCAATAAATTAGAGAATTCACAGAAATGAAGAGTCCTAGATATATAGGAACCATCAAAATTGAACATAAAAGACACAAAAATTCTGCATAATTCAATGACAAAAATTGAAAAAAATAACAAAAAAAGAAACTATCAAGGAAAGTGCAGCATAAAATGAATTCACTACTGGGTGGTATAAAAAATTTAGAGAAAATCTAATGCCAATAATCTGTAAGATTTCTAATGAAATTGAAAAGAAAAGAGTGTTATCAATGAGATTCATGGAAGCTACCATTACCCTTATACCAAAAACCAAAACCAAGAAATACAAAAAACAAGAGAGAGAGACAGAGAGAGAGAGAGACAGAGAGAGAGAGACAGAGAGAGAGAGAATTGCAAACATATCTCTTTAATGAACATAAACACTAAAATCTTCAACTACATAATGATAGAAAAAAATGGAACAAAGCAATAAAAGACTATATATCAGCCAAGTATGCTGGTTCCTGCCTGTAATCCCAGCATTTGGAAGGTGCTGAGGCAGGAAAATTACTATAAGTCAGAGGCCAATCTGTGCTACATAGTACATTCAAGATCAGCCTGAACTACAGTATGAGAACTTGCCCCCTCCTCAAAAAAATCATACAGCATGAGAGTTAGGTTTCATCACAGGTGTGCAAGGATGGTTCAACATATACAAAGGCAGGCTAAGCACACATTATATGAGATGTCAAAGGTTCAATAGTTTCCAAAAAGCTCAGTATCTTTAGAGATCAGAGAACTACAAATAAAATTATATAAAATAGCTAAACAGTACTGATGAAGGCATGAAACAACTGAACTCCTATGAACTGAAGAAATGAACATAAATAGATTGCTACTATGGATTTCAGCAAACAGCCTGGCTGATGCACACACCAGAGGCATAAGATTCAGCAGCATTGGTACAAAGAGGTGAAATAAAAATTTACAAAGATACATAGACAATTATATGCACCATGTGCAGATGAATAAAATCTATTACAAACGTGACCATTTCCCTCCAAACTGATCTACATTTTCAAAATTTCAACATCTCTAATTTATAATAGGAGACAAAAACATAAACATTCTCAAATTCTTTTGAAAGATAAAAATATGCATATATGAAATTTACTCAAGAAATTTCTGAATTATGAGTAATGGATTGTATCATCACCTGACATATATATTATGAGACTATAATATTGCAGTCACAAATGCGAAGGAATAGCAATACAAGTGAAACCCATATATAAATTCAAAGGATGTAAGACTCATTTATATAGTTCAGAGCAACAGAGAAGCCAACATAAACCAAAGCATTGGCGCCACACCTGGCTTCCAAGAGCAAGGTCTTGAGTTTGATCCTCAGTACCAAAAAGTAAAAATAAAGAATAGAATTAAATTACTGGATTAAACAACAGTGAAAACTGTAGACCTTTGGGCTAATGACATAGCTCAGTGCTATGCCTAGAACACAAAAGCCCTGGGTTCCAACCCCAGTACAAAACACACATGAAAAAATTATGTGTAGAGACAGAATTTGAGAAATTTGTTGCTGGATCCAGAAGAAGCTCAGTTTATGGGAGCGGGGGGAGGTTCTGGGTTTGAGATCCCACTTCCTGTAACTTAGAAGCTCATGATCCCTAAGGGGGAATGAGGGCCCTTGAGACCCTGGGAACGACAGCTGCTCTGACACAGGAACTGCACATGAAAGTCAGGATCCTAGAATACTACAGGTCATCATGGCACAACCTGGGGAGACATAGGGCCCCTCAGTGTGGCTCTGGCAGGGAGGCATCCAGGTGCTGGCTGAAGTTACTAGGAAAAGACCTTCAGTACTAATACAGGAAGCAAGTCTAATTCCCAACCCTAGATACCTGAAACATGATGCAGGTTCTCGAGGGCCCAGCCCCACCTAGAAGCCAAAGGGGAGCCAGGACTCAGCAGCTCCCTCTGAGAGGGGTGGAGTCACCCTTGCAGAGACAGGACCTGATGGCTGGGCCCAGCTGCAGCTCATCCTCCACTCTAGAGTGGATGAGGAAACCCAGCAGCCCAGGGCAGACTGAGGCCTACAGATCTCTAGGTGACAGTAGAGGTCTGACACACCTTGACCAGCTCCAAAGATCCTACCTTGCCTCCTTGCAGGCCTTCTGACACAGACACACACTCACAGTGTTTGGCTTCTGGGTTCTGGCAACCTCCCAGTAGATGCACCACAGATACAGTGTTCAAGGTGCCAGAAAAGGAAGCAGAGTCACATGAGCCCACGAAGTGGAAGAGGAGGGGCCTAAGAATCCTTTTCTTGTGAGTTTAATGTGTTTCTGTTGAAACTTCAATAACTCAATAATTGATTCATAATCCTGTGTGCTTACTGTGGTTCCTACTTATCTATCCAGTCTCCTCTGTGCTTCTTTCCTTTAAAAGTTGTGTAATGTAGGGCCAGGGAGTTATCTCAGTGGTTCTGGCTCCTGTCTTGCAAGCACAAGGGCCCGGGTTCAATCCCAGTAACCACATACCATACTGGGCATGGAGACTCACCCCAGCAGCAACCAGTACCACATACTACAGTGCCGGGCATGGTGGCTCATGCCTGTAATCCCAGCACTCGGGAGGCAGAGGCAGGAGAATTGCTGTGATGTGAGTTTGAGGCTGAGCTCAGGGCCAGCCTGAACTACAAAGCGAGGCCCTGTCTCAAAAAAAAAAAATTAAAAAAAATAAAATAAAAGTTGTGTAATGTAGCACTTGTATCCAAGAGAGTGAGAGACAATTCCACACTGGGACACACAGGAGATGTTAAAACATGGAAGTTTATTTGCACACGTGGACCCCACCTAATATGAAAGTGGAGCTCTGAGTTGGGATTGTACAAAGATTTTAAAGAAGTCTTGTAGGATAGTCATACATAGTGAGGGAACATACAACCAATGGGTAGCTGCCAACTGGTCAGTGAATGACTGCAGGCAACCGCATTTTTAGTCAGGTGTTCTGTTTAGCGACTAGTCAGGTGTTCTGTTCCTAGAGGGGCCAAGGGAGACTTTCTTCAAGTATGGGCAATAAAATTGAGCAAGTACATTTACAGAAGCAGAGGGAGCAGTTAGGTTAAAGGGTCAAACTCCAAAATGAGGAAGTAGGACAAAGGAATTCCTTACATATGGAGTCAATTCAGTTGCTCAGGTTCAACAGCACTCTCTATTTTCACGAGGAACTTAGAAAAATTTGTGTCCAATTTTCAATGGATTGACTGGTATTATAAATACAATTATATTAAAAACATTCATATCACATCACACTATCATATCGAAGAAGGGTAATTATTCTGTATGTACTTAAATCATATTCTATGATTATCAATGCACATATTTTTTTGCTTTTAGAATTGTTGCAAATTGTTCTTCATTCCTGGATATGGTGTAGAACAGTCTACACAGTAGGAGAAAGATGCTTGCTGGTGTGTGAGACATTTTCTGAATATCAGTATAGCCTGTCCTTTGCAATGATATATGAAGAGGTATTTTCTTCAGTAAAAATGTAAGATGCTTACTCAGAATGAAGAAATAAATTGAAACATCTACTTTTGTACATTTAATTGGGCATCTGATATGTCTGCAAAAACATGAAACAAGGCTCATATTTTCACTGAATGTATTTTCCAAATGTTCATTTTGTAAAATGTTATAGTACTAATATAAATTAATCTTGCTGTTTCAAATATATTAATAACTATACTTTTAATTTGTTTTCATTTTAACTTTAAAGGTAGTAAAAAGAGTAGTGGATAGGCAGCCAGCACCATCACAACTAGGCCAGGGCCTGAGCCTGCCAGCCTCCAGGCGCACACTGGAATCATGCCCAGGAATTCAGTATAAGACAGGGAGGAGCCGGGGAAGACACAGCCAGCGCCATTGTAGCCGCGCTGGGGCTGGAGCCTGCCAGCCTCCAGGCTCATGCCAGAAGCATGCCCAGGGACTCGGTATAGGAGCAGGAAGAGCCGGGGAAGCTGCAGCCAGTGCCATTGCAGGCGGAGCCTGCCTTTCTCCACCTCAACTGCACAAGCACATCCAGAGACTCTGTATTGATGAGTACTCAGGCCTATTGGAACCTCAGGCAATGCCACTAGAGCTGTGCAGGAGCAAGAGCCTTCCTATCTCTAAGCATATGGGAGAAGGTGATCTGACTGTGTTGTTTGAGTGCCTTATATGGTGTGCTACAACTAGGGTGTTTTGTTTGCTTGTTTGTTTGTTTGTTTTTAGGTCCCAATACAGACTGTAGAAGAGCAACCCAGAAAACACTAATATTTTAAGGGTCCTAAATATTAGGAAGAAAGAGACTTGCAACAAACATCACCAGACAACATGGCAGGTACAAACCCCAAAACAACAGCAATGACAAAAACTCAAAGATGAGTAAACATTCAAAGATTCAGATACAAAGATTCTCACCCCAAGGTAACACAGGGGAGGGGAAATAGAGAAATCTGAAGGTCAGTCTCCAGGGTTCTCAGAAGTGGTAACCAAGCAGATCTAGTAAAATGGAAATCAAAACTGATCTCTGAGATGAGAGCAGAGATATTGGACACAGTCAACACTATAATTAATAAAGCTAAAGAGGAAATCAAGGAGTTGATAGAATCCAAGATAGCAAAAGCAATGGAACCTTTTGAATACCTACAAGCAGAGGTCCAGGAAATCAAGAATGAAAGTGAAAGTTTATGCAATAGAATGAATATGGCAGAAGACCAAATTTTAGACCTAGAAGATAGGATCTCAGCCAATGAACAGGAAAGGCATAATTTATGGAAAATGGCAAGGGATAATGAGAAATCAATCCAACAACTCCTAGATGATTCAAAAAAGAATAACAAAAGATTGATTGGAGTCACTGAGGAAGCAGGAGATAATACAAAAGACGTAAAAAACTTATTCACAGAGATTATGGCAGAAAACTTCACAGGAAAAGGAAAGGAATTGGACACACAAATATATGAAGCATACAGAACTCCACATGCCCGTGACATGAAAGAAACTACACCTTGGCATATAATTATAGAAGTTTCACGTATGCAAATAAAGAATGCAATATTAAAAGCATCCAGAGAAAATAAAACAATTATATACCAAGGGAAGCCCGTCAGGATCACAGCAGACTTTTCAACTCAGACACTCAATGCAAGAAGAGCCTAGAGTGAAGTGTTTAAAGCCCTAAAGGAAAACCACTTCCAACCCAGACTGATGTATCCTGCAAAACTATCATTCAAAATTGACATGGAAATAAGATACTTCTCTGACAAAAACACCTGAAAAACTTCACAAATACAAAACCTGCACTCTACAACAATCTGAAGAATATCTTGGAGAAAAATAGGAGAGTTAAAAACCCATGAGACCCAACAGAGGCAACTCATCAGGCAAAAAAAGAAACTGACTAGAAAAGAGCAAAAGAGGAATAACATATCCAAGACCAGGAAAACATCACAGCACTAAATTTGCCTATATCAGTGACAACCATTAATGTCAATGGACTCAATGTGGCAATTAACAGATACAGATTGGTAGAATGGATCAAGAAGCAAGATCCTACAATCTGCTTCATACAAGAAACACACCTAATTCAGAAAGAAACCCATGGTCTGAAATAAAGGAATGGAATACAATACTCCATGCAACAGGAAACAGCAAAAGAGCAAGAGTGTCAATCTTCTTTACAGACTTGAAGCCAAAACTGATAAGGAGAGATAAATATGGACATTATATTTTAGTACAGGGAAAAATCCAAGAGATAGAAATCACAATCTTAAGTATCTAGGCACTGAATTCTAATGCACACAACTATATAAAACAAACATTAATGGACATGAAAAACCAAATAAACTCCAATACAATAATAGTAAGGGACCTCAGTACCCCACTGTTACAGACAGATAGGCTGAACAAAAATTCAGTAAGGAAATCCTTGAGCTAAACCAGACTCTTCAGCAAATGGACTTAATAGATGCCTACAGAGTATTTCACCCTACAAAGTCAGAATTTGTATTTTTCTCAGCTATGCATGGATCATTCTCCAAAATAGATCATGTGCTGGTTCACTTAGGCCTATAGTGCAGGATTAAGTAAATACAAAAAAAATTGATGTTATACCTTGTATTCTGTCAGACCATAGTGCCCTGAAATTAGGTTTGAATAGCAAAAGAAAGCCCAGGATCATTACAAACACATAGAAACTGAACAACACTCTGCTGACCAACCAATGAGTCACAGAAGAAATTAGAGAACACAATGAAAGCGGTTCTATAAGGAAAATTCATAGCAGTGAAGGCCTACATCCAGAAAACAGAGCAAGCTCAAATAAACAATTTAATGCTGAACCTCAAGCGACTAGAAAGAGAGGAGCAAAAAACCCCAAAGCTCCCACTAGGCAAGAAATTATAAGGATCAGGGCAGAAATTAATGCAATAGAAACTAAGAGAAGGATACAAAAAATCAGCGAATTGAAGAGTTGATTCTTTGAAAGAGTATACAAAATTGATAGACCTTTAGCCAACCTTATCAAACAAAGGAAGAAAAAGGCACATATCTATGCTATTACAAATGAGAACAGAGAAAT
Source organism: Petromus typicus (assembly GCA_004026965.1). Taxonomy (NCBI): domain Eukaryota; kingdom Metazoa; phylum Chordata; class Mammalia; order Rodentia; family Petromuridae; genus Petromus; species Petromus typicus. The sequence goes on along the minus strand of PVIR01007571.1, from coordinate 46,233 downwards.
TACTACCTACCCAGAGGAAGTCCAGAGGATAATGAACACCTAATTTGAAAATTTATACTTTAATAAAATGGAAAATCTAGAAGAATGGATAGATTTCTAGAGACATATGTACTTCCAAACCTGAATAAAGAAGATATAGAAATGTTAAATACCCGAATATCAATATCTTAAATTGAAAATGTAATAAAAAACCTGCCAACAAATAAAATCTCTGGACCTGATGGCTTTACTGCTGAATTCTACAAAACTTTAAAAGAAGAGTTAGTGCCTCTACTTCTGAAACTCTTTAATGAAATTGAAAAGGAGGCCATACCCCCAAACTCATTCCTGGAAGTAGCCATCACCTTGATTCCAAAAGCAGAGAAAGACCCAACAAAAAAGAGAACTACAGGGCAATATCCCTAATGAACATCAATGAAAAAATCCTCAGTAAGGTACGGCAAACACAATACAGAGAATCATCAAAAAGATTATACACCCTGACCAAGCTGGATTCATCCCAGGGATGCAAGGATGGTTCAACATACATAAATCAATAAATGTTATATGCTATATTAACAGACTCAGGGGCAAAAACCATATGGTCATCTCAATTGATGCAGAAAAGGCATTTGACAAAATATAACACCAACTTATGTTCAAAACCTTACAAAAGAAGCCTCTGGTCCCTATCTCAAAGTAATAAAGGCTATCTATGAGAACCAATCAGCCAGCATCATACTAAATGGTCAAAAATTGAAACCTTTCACACTAAGATCAGGAACAAGACAAGGGTGTCTCACCACTTCTGTTCAATATAGTTCTGGAAATATTAGCCATAGCAATTAGGCAAGAGAAAGAAATAAAAGGAATAAAGATAGGAAAAGAAGAAGTTAAATTGCGATTATTTGCTGATGACATGATACTCTATCTAGAGGATCCTCAAAACTCAATTAAAAACTGCTGTACCTAATCGCCAAATTTAGTATCATAGCTGGATACAAGGTCAACATTCAAAAATCAATAGGCTTTTTATACATAAATAGTAGACCCACTGAGATAGAAATTTGAGAGTCAGTCCCTTTCACAATAGCACCCCAAAAATAAAATATCTAAGAATTAATCTAAAAAAGGAAATGAAAAACCTCTACTCTGAAAAAGGAGATAGAAGATGATATCAAAAAATGGAAGGACATACCTTGCTCCTGGGTAGGAAGAACCAATATTGTCAAAATGACTATACTCCCAAAACTACTCTACAAATTCAATGTAATCCTGATTGAAATCCCAACAGTATATTTCACAAATCTAGAGAAAAAAATACAAACTTTCATTTGGAATCACAAAAGACCTAGAATAGCAAAAGCAATTCTAAGCACCAGGAACATTGCAGGGGATGGGGGGGTTACAACCCCAGACCTGAAACTATACTATAAAGCCACTGTGATAAAAACTGCATGGTACTGGCAAAAAAACAGACCTGAGGATTAATGGAGTAGATTGAAAGATCCAAAAACTACTCCAGATACACTGAGCCACCTCATCTTTGACAAAGGAGCCAAAAATCTTCTGTGGATAAAATATAGCCTCTTTAACAAATGGTTTTGGAAAAACTAGGCTTTAATGTGCCAAAGGCTAAAGGTAAACCTAGATTTTTCACCATGTACTGAGCTGAAATCAATGTGGATAAGAGACCTAAATATTAAACCAGACACTCTGAACCTGCTTCCAAACAAGTTAGATAAAACTGTTGAAGACACTGGCTAAGGGAAAGACTTCTTTAACAAAACCTCTGTAGCAAAAAAATTGGCAGAAGAAATCAACAAATGAGACCTCATTCTTTTAAAAAGCTTCTGCACAGCAAAGGAAACCACCAACAGAGCAAAATAAAACCAACAATGTGGGGGAAAAAAACCTTTACCAGCTGTTCCTCAGACAAAGGGATACTATCTAGAATATATAAACAGCTTAAAAAAATCAGCCCACCCAAATTTAAAGACCCAGTTCAAAAATGGGCATCTGAAATGAACAGATACTTTTCAGAGGAAGAAGTAAGAGCAGCTAAGAAGTATAGGAAGAAATGCTCGACATCACTGATCATTTGAGAGATGCAGATGAAAACAATAGTGAAATTTCATCTCATTCCACCAAGAATGGCTGCTATTTCAGAATTAGCCAGCATCAAATGTTGGCGAGACTGGGGAGAAAAATGGAACCCTTCTCCACTGCTGGTGGGAATGTAGACTCTTACAATCTCTGTGGAGATCAGTGTGGAGTTTCCTCAAAAAACTATGATTGGAGGTTCTATTTGACCAACCATTGCTCTGCTAGGTATATACACAAAGGAATTAAAAGATTTATTTCACAGCAACATATGTGCACCCGTGTTTATAGCAGCTCAGTTTGTGATTGCTAAGTCATGGAAACAACCAAAATGTCCATCAGCTGAAGACTGGATAAACAAGATGTGGTTGTTTTATAGAATGGAGTATTATTCTGCCATTAAAAGTGTTAAGATTGAGTCATTCATACTCAAATGCATGTACCCTGGGGAATCCTCATAAGTGAAATAAACAGGCCACAGATGTGTAAATATATCTTTTCTCTGGTATAAGAAAATGAAGTTGTAAATGAGATGTAGTATGTATAGTTGATATTGTGAAGTAGAAAATGTTTAAAAGAAAAGAGAGTTTATGGGTAAATAGTGAGGGGAAAACGAATGTGGTAATAATAAAGAAAAAAGAAAATGAAGATTGTGTATATGGGGGGTGAGGGTTGCAGGGTGGAGAAAAAAGGGCACAAATGAGAATCAAGTTGTGCCATATTCTTGTACAAACTCTCAATGTTGAATGTGATGATGATATATGTTCATAATGTACCAATAAAGATAAAAAATAGTGGCTAAATCAGCATAAATAAAACACATTAAATTCTTTTCCACTTATTTCATATAAGCTGAGTTTGAGAGAAAATTATGTTATTTCACTATAATTTTCATTGTGGTTGTGACTCATTTAGCTTAATTTAGTAAATATAGTTTTCATAGGTGTTAAATCTATGAGATAAAAAACAAGTTTTGCCATTTAACCTTTTCCTTGGTAAAAGAGATATTACCATCATTTAAAAATTGTATATTTGGATTCTTTTACTTTTAATAATATTGATTGCATAGCCTCCATTTCAAACCTTACACTACTTTTTCTTTCTTTCACTTTCTTTTCTTCATTGACTCTTTTACCTTATAAAGCCACACATGGATTTTAGTTTCATGTAAAGAACAGTACAAAACTAGTTTCCATTCTTTACTCTTGATGCTAAAAATTGCCTGGACAAATTCTTCATGCAGTTTCATACCTTTGTTGTATGATACATATACTTAATCAAAGTATTATACCCATTTGAGTATGAATGACTCAATCTTATCATTTTTAAGAAAAGAATAACACTCCACTCTATAAAAGAGCCACATCTTTATCCAGTCTCCAGTTGATGGACATTTTGGTTGTTTCCAAGATTTAGTTATCACAAAATGAGCTGCTATAAATATGGGTGCACATATGTCACTGTGATATGAATCTTTTAATTATTTTATGTATATACCTAGCAGAGTGATGGTCAGGTCAAATGGGACTTCTAATCCTAGCTTTTTGAGGAATTTTCACATTGATTTCCACAGAGATTGTATGAGTCTACATTCCCACCAACAGTGGAGAAGGGTTCCTTTTAGTTTTTTGACCAAGGACCTCACTATGTAATTCAAACTGGCCCTGAACTCACTAAGTAGTCCAGGGTAGCCTCTAACTCACAGTAATCCTTCTGGCTCTGCCTCCCCAGTTCTAGGATTATAGGCATGAGCCATCACTTCTAGCATTGTAGTATGTGGTGCTGGGCATTGAACTTAAGACCTCACACTTGTCAGGCAGATGCTGGAACCACTGAATCCCTAGCACCTGCTGCATATTTTTCAAATTAATTCTGTAAAAAGAAAGAAATTTTACCCTTGAAGGATAGATAAGAATAATATGTAGCAGTTCCTCATTTCAACTTCCTGGGTTTACATATTTTTCTTACCACTTCAGAATGATATGTGGGTGCACAGGGCACAATGAAAGTGATGTGTGAGCTCAGGAGTATGTTTAACATTCTGAGTGTGTGTTCTATTGGGAATTTCTTCCCCACCATTTCTTTGATCCCTTATCGTAGAAAGGAAAGAGAGAAGTTAGCTGAAAGATTTAGAAATTTTTTTCATGTTTCATAATGATTTGATATTCTTAGAAACTAGAGGACTACATCTGAAGAATTCAAACTAATTTAGACACAAAATATTTCCTTTGTATATAACACACACATCATAAACCTCTATAGAATCATGACTGTGATGAATCGACTGACTATTCTGACTTCTAGTTCATCTCTTTAATTTCATCTAACTACACCTGGAGGTGACCACAAGTTGACTATGTGGGTGCTCTCTGACTTTAACATCACAACACTAGAAAGAATTCACTAGCTTAAAATTTTTCATGGGCCGGGGAGTTAGCTCAGTGGTTCCGGCGCCTGTCTTGCAAGCGCAAGGACCGGGGTTCGATTCCCCGGTAACCACATAACAATACTGGGTGTGGTGATCCACACCCAGCAGCAACCAGCACCACATACCACAGTGCCGGGCGTGGTGGCTCACGCCTGTAATCCCAGCACTCGGGAGGCAGAGGCAGGAGGATTGTGATGTGAGTTGGAGGCTGAGCTCAGGGCCAGCCTGAACCACAAAGCGAGACCCTGTCTCCAAAAAAAAAAAAAAAAAATTTTCAGAATTTTGTAGGCATCATTAAGTGGTATTACTATTCTAAAAAGATTGTATGTTATTTCTTTGCAATAAGCTGTTGTCCAGAGTACTGTAGGGAAGTTTGAATTTCAGCTACTTCATTGATTTATTCTACTAATTCTGATTTTGTATTGTCTTTAGTTCTATAGTGTTGATTTTATTATTTGGTTAGAACCTGTGTTGGCAGGAAGTGAGTCTCCCCTTATCAACTGTGGAATCTTTCTTCTTACATGTCAACTGTTGATGCTATAACTTTGGTCCTTTCTGTTCTTCAGGTTGAGAATGTGCCAGGAACCAGGACCTGAGCCTCTTATCCTATTCCAGTGAAGTGACTTCACTATGGCGAGGTCCTATCATAGGTAGTTCAGTGCCTACAGCTGCGCCTTTCTGCAGAATTGGCAGTGACATCAACAGGGTTCCAGAGACACTCCTTACTCAGCTGTAGGGGACTATGATGTGTTGAATGTTCTTCTTCCTCTGAAAGGCTGAACATCTCATGTGTTTGTAAGTGGCTTGTGTGTTGTGGCACACACATTCATCAGTAGATTGATTGACTGATGAGTTCAGTTACTGAATGTAATCTTAGGATCAGAACCTGATGGAAGGGAATCACTGGGAGTGTGATTTGGAAAAGTGTGTTCTCTTTATTTTGCCTTCTCCATCTCCACTTCCTGGGTACTTTTCTTCCGTCATGTTTTTTTCCCATCTTATGTCTGTCTCATTTCCAGTTAATTATGGACTAAAACTGTAAAGGAGAAAGTCTTCTGCATGATGTTGTGAGTATAGAGTATTTTGTTCCAAGGACAGGAAATTATAGGAAACGCCCATTAATGCTAAATGTAATACACGTGTGGAATACAGGATCTCAAACCTACAAGTTATGTCATTAGTGCTAGTCTTCATTGTGATTAAATAAATGCCTGGACAGCTAACTACTTTTTCATTCTGTAAAAGTCAATGTGTTGTGTTAATAACTCTAAAGAAAATGTGAAAAAATTATTTAACATTTCTCACAAGTTTCAAACATTGAACTATTATCAAGTTTGCTAAATTTTCTCTTAAATCTACCACATGAAAGAAATAAAAGTAGAAGAATGTTTCCATTACTATTTAGAACATGAAAGGCTTGAAAGAGAAACTACTAATTTATGAAGGAGAAAATACAGTACTCTTATAAATGACATGTTTGTCAAGGAAATTGCAGGTTAACTAGTATCTGATACTCTGAAATGAAAAATTCTCATGTAAATATCCCCTGAATATGAATGGAACAAAACATGAGTGCCACCTCTTGTATAATCCTTATAGTCCTGGGTAGACTATAAAAATGTTTTAAATAGTAAAATTCCTAATGAAGTAGGATTTTTCATAAATGTGGGGTGTAAGCACAAAATATCAAGTCTGCATGTACATCAGTGGTAGAATACAGAACAGTATTTGGTTCAGGGAGGTATAAAGAAAGGGGATAGAAAATGGGAAGGAAGGAGCTGGTTACGCTCGGGAAAGTCAACTCCTGAACTAGGAAAGATGTACCCTTGAGCTGGAGACATTTTATGTGACAACAAAAAAGTGGTCTAACACTGACTTTAGCTGAACATAAATCAAATATTAGAGATGTAAAGGAAAGGGGAAAAGTTTAATAGTTTTAGATAAATGATTCTCCTATTACAAAGTTATCCAAACACTCATGAGCCAAAATTGGAACTCAGAAAATTGTATCTGGTCCTATTGGTTAAAAACTTAGAAGAATAGCATTGTCTATCATTGGATGAGTAGTTTTCCTTAACTCCAGGACATTTTGTTTCAGCTACCTCAATTTCTTTTAAATTTTCATTGTCATTACTATTATGGTAATTAGTAGTAGTAATGAATTCTAAGTGGGGTCTCACTGTGTTAATCAAAGTGAGGATTTAACTTGTGATCCTGGTTCTGCCCAAGACAGTGGTGTAATTACACATGTAGATCACCAAGCCTAGCTCTGGTGAGAATTTATAATCACTTTTATTTGCCAAGATCACACTTGGTTAAATAAGACGTCATCAACTATTTATTTATCTCCAGCATGCTGTAATATTTACCAGTTAAAAATTGTGATAGCCCATCTCAAGAAATCCATGAATTTAAAAACAGAAAGAAATCCTTGAATTCTTCTGCTTACAGAATAAGTGTCTATAAATTTTAGATTAGTTGTATAGTAGAATTTTATTTTTGAGGCACAGGCCAGCCTCAAACTCACAGCTATCCTCCTGCCTGTCTCTTCTGAGTGCTGGGATGATAGGTGTGAGACACCATGCATAGCATTTGTGTAGTACATTTTTTTTAAAAATACATTTTCCCCTGATTCTGAAACTAGGTCCTTGAAACTATTATAATTTTTGGAACTGTAGAAATGTCTCTGTTTTTATAATAAGCCTCTTTGAGACAATCATCTTCATTTATATTAATAGAATAAGTCAGTGTGCCACTTTATGATAATTCTGCATGATGACTCATGATGAAACAGTATCACATGATTTAGCCTGAAATCTACTTTTCAAGCACTGTATTGAGATGTCAGTTTGTCAGAACTGTGGTAGTTCTGGTCCTGTGAATATTGAATTTGAGGCCTGCTAGTTTCTTTTGGAGAATTATTTGTTGCTTAGCAGGCAGCAATTTGAATGCAGATGAGGAATTAGGCCAAAGAATAAGCCCGACTTCAAATAGCTGTGAATGAATGTAGCTTTCTGTTCAGAATTAGGCCTATGGAAATTGAAGCAATTTTACCATGGAAGGATGTACAAGTAGGACTCATCAAAATCTCACATTTATGTATCTTGGCTGCTCATGTTTTGCTTCTGCACCATCTAAGAGTGAAGTCCCCTGGGCTGTGTGGTCAGAATGAGAGATAAATAAGCACAGGAATACGTTGAACCTTACGGGTGAGGGTTCTCATTTCCACTGCTGAGAAACAGGCTTCTTCCCTGTCCTGCAGCTCTGTTACTTCTTTGCCAGCAAAGTGGTGAAGAAAATAGAAGTTACTTCAAACTCAAAGATTTAGAAACTTTTCATCCTGATTTAACCACAAAGATTCAATATTCTCAGTTGGAAATTATTGTAGTGTGTTTAAAGAAGGAAAAAAAAACCCAGGTAAAGTATTGGCTCTACATTATAAATATGCATGAAGATCATGGACTCATGATGCAGGTGAACACATCAGTTATGGTTATTTTCAGTATATCTCTAATTTCTTATAACTACACCTAATGAGGCTGAAGGATGGAGATTTTTGCCTGCACTTTGTGGCTTTACCATTACATTTCTTCTTCTTCTTTCTTCTGGTTTTTTTTTTTTTTAGTTCAGGCTGGCCCTGAGCTCACAGCAATCTGTCCTCTGTCTCCCAAGTGCTGGGATTACAGGTGTGAGCCATCACGTCTGACACTGTGGTATGTGGTTATGACTGCTGGTAGGTGTGAGTCTCCACACCCAGCATTGTTGTATGTGGTTACCAGGGACTAAACCCTGGCCCTTGCACTTGCAAGGCAGGTGCCAGAACCACTGAGCTAAATCCCAAGCCCGCTAAGATATATATTTTAGAATATTGCATGTATTTTTTTCACAAACTTGAGTTGTTTTTGCACAGCTTGTAGAGTAGCAAATGTTATGTACTAGCATTTCTAAATATTATATCATGTATATAAGTTTGATTTGTTATGTTTGATTTTTTGAGGCAGGGTCTCACTTTGTAGTTCATGCCAGCCTCAGATTCAGAGCAATCCTCCTGCCTCTGCCTCCTGAGTGCTGGGATTGCAAGTGTGAACCACCACACCTGGCATTATAGTAAGTGGTCCCAGGGATCATACTTGGGACCTTACACTTGCCAGGAAGATGCTGGAACCACTAAGCTAAATCCCTAGCCCAACCTTGGATGCTTTTGAAAAGCTAGGGCATGCTCTTTCTGATTTCTGCCAGTGCCTGTCAGCATGTACACAGGTTAACAGTGAGATTAGGGTTTAAGAATCTAGGATCTTTGTTGAATTTTTTAGAGTTGCCTGTTCAGGTTATGTAGAGTCAATACCAAAAGCTGATATATCTGTCTAACACTGTATTTAATTTAAATGCTCCTGGTGGCTGGGAATTAGCTCAGGGGTTCTGGCATCTGCCTCACAGGCAAAAGGTCCAGAGTTTGACCCTGGTAACTATCTACCACAATGCCTGTAATCCCAGCACTTGAGAGGCAAAGGTAGGAGGATTGCTGTGAATTCTAGGCTTGACTGGGCTACATAGTGAGCTAAGGGCCAGCCTGAACGACAATAGCAAGATCTTGTCTTAAAAAAAAAAAGAAAAAAAATGCTCCTCTTTCATGCTTGCTGAATTTTTCATTCTTCCTGGGGGCAAAAGAGTATCTATTCGATTAAATTTAAAAAGTAAATTTAACTGATTTAAGTCTTTGTTTTATCTTTCTGTTTGCTGGAGTACACGACCAGTTATGGTTCAATGAAATTACTTACATTTTAATAACTAGAAATTAAAATATTTTAGATAATAAAAAATTTCATTTTCTGTATTTAATTTAATAAAAGACAGGAGAATATAATCACAGTTTCTAGTACTGAGATACAAATAAGCAACCATCTTTTCAACTATTACTATTCAGAAATAAAAACATTCACAGACCACGTAAGTCAGATTTACTATTTATGACAAAATTTAAAAACTAATTTCCACTAAATGATTAAATGATTTTTGTTTACATGTTATTAACATTAATATAAAAATATAATTATCTAGAAGGTTAATATTTAACACTTTTAATTTCCTTCATAGTTTGGCAGAAAGTATACTTTTTAGATATTTTTTGCCCCTATAGAATAGTTCTGTAAATTAATTACAGGCTTAAATTTCTTTAGACTTTATAGCACAGTTATTCACATTTATATAATAATTTATTGAACATATTTAACAGACAATTAAAATTTATAAAAATTGATTTTATTGCTACATTGATATATAAATTATTATTACATTCAACATGGAAAATTTGTACCTGTACAAGACACTTCTTGATTCTCATTTTCCCCCTGTCCCCTGCAAACCTACCAACTAAAATACCTGAATAAACTGTTTCCTTTTTAAACTATCAAAAAAATTTTTTTCCTTCCTTTCTTTCCCCTACTCTACTTTTCCTTTTACATTTTGCACAGTTCTTCCATATTTCACAATACCTATCATACATTTTGGCATTCAACAAAACTTTCACTTGTTGATACAATAAAAAAGATACATTACTTATACAACGAAGTCCTATTTATTTCACGTATGAGTAGGTCCTCGAGGTATGTCCATTTGAGTATACAGGACTTAAATTTATGATTCTTTGTGGTTGAGTAATATCCCGTTTTATTTTTTAAAAAATCTTATATATCCAGTCTCCTGTTGAAGGGAAATTTTAAAAATATATTTTCTAATATTGTAGGTTGTCTTTTTGCTTCACTGTGAAGAAGATTTTTCTCTGCACAGTGCAGGTTTCTCTTGTTGTGCAGAAGATTTCTAATAAGATGACATCCCACTAGGTGATTCTCTTAATTTCTGTTCAGCAGAAGGTTTCATCCTAGTCTTTCCTTAAGTAAATCTTTCTAACAGTTCTCCCTAACCAGTTTTCTAGAGGTTAGGTGTTTTTCTTTTAATATTTATATCTCTAATCCAGCCTGATCTGAGCTTGGTGCATGGTGAAAGGACACAGATTTGAAGGCCTCTCATGTGGCAACTCTGTTCCTATTAGCCTTCCCCATCTCATCCCTCCTGACCGACAGCAAGTCAGGAGGGCCAGCACGATCGGTAGTGAAACAGTCACAGAGGAGGATCATTAGTCCATGGACTGTTCTGGCTCAGGCCAGCCAGAGAAATAGATTTTCAAAACACCTTCCCACTCTTTTCCCTCATTCTCCTCTTCTTTCCCTTCTCCCTCTTCTACCACTGTGAGATGCACTTTCTCAAGATTCTGTCATGCTTCAAAGCACCAAGAAAGAACTGAAGAACTCGATGGGTTAAAAGTCTGCAAGTGGATCATTTCTCTCTGTGTAGGTGTGCGGTTCACTGTCCTGTCTCAGCTCTGTTCTGACTTCCCCGCACTGGAGCTGGCTTCCAACTGAGGATGAGGTGTGACAACATAGCTTTTGAGAGTGTCAGTGTGGGGAAATGATGGGCCCAGAATGATGGAGTCAAGGGGTAATCCTTAGGCTGCACAGGGACCACAGTACTCTTGGAGAAAGTGAAGGTAGTTTACCTAGGGCCCCTAAGATAATGCTCTTCAAAGATATCTTAAAAATAAGTAAGCCTGGTTGCCAAACTCTGTCTGGCTTTCTATGCTCCCACCTACCTCTTCCTCCTAAGTTCTGGGTGACAGGTGTGTACCACCTTGCCCAGCAGAAAACAATAATTTCTCTTCTTTCTTTTAATATTTCTAAAATTGACTTCATTCGTACATTTTATATATATGATATGATCATGTTCAACAGTGATGGTTTACACAAGTAAATGACACAACTTGATTCACAGTTTATCCCATTCTCCTGCCATCTTTACAAAACTTCCCACCCATATACATAAGCTTTCTGTCCCTTGGCATTTACCGTCTGTTTTTCTTTCCTTTCTTTACTACCCCAACTGGCCTTTTAGCCCAGTGATAAGAAACATCTGCCTTGCAAGTGCAAACAAGAGCCCCAGTTCAAACCCAGGCACCACACACACTCAAAAAAATCACTTGCAGTTTAATAGAAAAACATTTCAGTTGGCTTTTTTAACATAAGGGCAGGGTCAGGCAGACCTAGGCATTTGAAGAGAACCACAGCGCCATCTACAGTACAGAGAATGAGACGTCAAGCATCCCACCAGGAAAAATCCATCTGTTTGAAAAGCCAGGCAGCCGCGCACACGCAGATGATTTGGGGGCAAGCAAGTGGGAGGAAAAGAGAAGTTTAGAAGCCACAGAAAAATCTGCCAGTAGGCCCAGTGCGTGACCCTGCCCTGGCAGAAGCCTCTCTTGGCCCGCCCTGGGATCCTTAGCAACAGCAGCAGGAAGTCAATGCCTTGCAGGTTGGACGCTGGGGATCATAGGTCCAGGAATGTGTTGCTAAAAGCCCGCCACTGAGGAGGGCAGGGAGAGGTGTCTCCCGGGACATCCCATAATGTGTCCTGTTTCTTCCCTTCCAAGCACTATCACTGAGGGCAGCCAGCTGACCTGCCCCACCCACCACAGACTCTCTTTGTCTCTCTGTCTCTGTCTCTGTCTGTCTCTGTCTGTCTGTCTGTCTCTCTTCTCTCGCTGTCTCTCTCTGTCTGACTCCCTGTCCCCCGCTGGCCAGAGCCTTGGCACTCTCTGCTCATCCTTGTATCCACCCAGTTCCTGAATAGGTCCCTCATTTGGCAGTGTGACTCTATCCTTCTTAGCCTTCACCCTTGTCAACCTTCCTGGACAAAAGGGACAGCACAATCAAGAGGGCCACCAGCAGAACCCCAGGACCCCCCGAAAATGGGCTGATCTGACTTATGCCAGAAAAAGAAATTTACAAAAAAAGTTCTTCCATTTTTCCCTCTTCTTTCTCTTCACTGGCTTCTTCCTCTTCCTCCCCTCTTCTTACTCTTCTTCCTCTTGGAAGATGACAGTGTTTGGATGAGTATTCATATAAGCTGCTTCTTTCTGCTCTTCTATTCTGCCTTCAGCTGGTGCGGTCCATGTCTCAGCCTTCCTAGCACCTCTTTTGTCATGGCCCACCTCAAGCAGCCCTCTCTGGCTCACACTCTTGACCCTGTGCTCTGGGACTGTAGTGCTATCAAAGTGAGGCAAGGGAAGTGCCTGAAAGTTGGGCACCTCCCCTTTCTGCCACTGTTTGATTTTTCACTCCTTCTGTAATTGTGGCTTTCTGTCTCAAGTGAAAATCCATGGAGAAAGGACCTATTTCTACAGCTCTTGCCTGTGGGATATGGGGAACCTTGGCGGCCTACAACACCTGTTCTACCCAGTGTAGGCCAGATCTCTTTGATTTTTTCTTTGTTTAATTCATCATTTTGCTTCTGTTTTTTGAGGCAGGATTCACTATGCAGGTCAGGCTTGCCTGGAAACCATGGGGCTATTCTTCTGCCTGTCTCTGCCTTTGCCTCTGCCTCTGCCTCTGCCTCCCCAGTGCTGGGATGGTAGGAGGGCTCTACCATGCCCAGAAGAGAATAACAGTTTTTTCTTCTTTCTTGTCATTTTTCTCACATTGAATTTATCAATCCATTTAATGTGGACATTCTGATCACATTCAACTTGGAGTGTTTGTACCAGTAAGTGACACATCTTGATTCTCAGTTTGTCCTGTTCTCCTGCCCTCCCTACAATGCTCCCCTCATTCATATAAGCTTTGCTTCCTTTGCTACTTCACATCAAAGTTTTCCTTTCCTTTCTTTACTGGCCCCAACTCACCTTTTAGCCCAGTGGTACCACAAGGGCAAACACTGGGGGGTTGGGGGGCCAAGCCACCAGCAGTTTCTTAGAAAATAGAGGAAATCTGGGAACAATATTCCACTGACTAACCAATGGTTCACAGAAGAAGTTAAAGAGGAAAGTAAACAGTTTCTACAATTGAATAATAACCCCAGTACAGTGTACAGGAACTTATGGGATACAATGAAAGCAGTTCTGTGAGGGAAATTCACAGCAATGAATGCCTATATCAGGAAAACAGAGCAAAATTAACAGTCTAATGCTGAACATTAAGCTACTAGAAAAAGAGGAACAAGGCAAACTGAGAGCTCATACTAGGGAGGAAATCATGAGGATCAGAGAAGAAATTAATGCAGTGGAGACTAAGAGAATGATACAGAAAATCAACAAACAAAGAGTTGGTTTTTTGAAAGGTTAAATAAAATTGACAGACCCTTAGCCAACCTCCTCAAAAAAAAAAGGCTCAAATCCATGCTATTATAATGAAAAGGAGGAAATTACCACTGACCCAGTGGAAATACAGAGAATAATGAACACATACTTCAAAAATTTGTATGCCAATAAAATGGAAAATGGAGAAGAAATGGATAAATTACTGATACATATAAACTTCCAAAGTTGAATGAAGAGGATATATAAAGGTTAAGTACCTCAATATCAACATTTGAAATTGAATATGTAATAATAATAATAAAAAAACCCTACTGACAAAAAAAAAAAAAAAAAAGCCCTGGGCCAGAGGGCTTCACCGCTGAATTCTACGAAACGTTTAGAGAAGAGTTAACACCACTACTCCTCAAATTCTTCATTGAAATCAAAAGGGAAGCAGCACACTCAAATTCATTCCTGGAAGCAACCATTACCTTGATTCCAAAAATAGATAAAGACCCAACCAAAAAAGAGAATTATAGGCCAATCTCCCTAATGAACATTGATGCAAAAATCTTCAATAAGACACTGCCAAACAGAATACAGAGAGTCATCAATAAGATCATACACCCTCACCAAGTTGGATTCATCCCAAGGATGCAAGGATGGTTCAACATATGTAAATCAATAAATGTAATATACCACATTAACAGACTCAAGGACAAAAGCCATATGATCATCTCAATAGATGCAGAAAGCATTTGACAAAATCCAACAGCCATTTATGATCAAAACCCTGCAGAAAATTAGAATAGATGGTCTGTATCTCAAATTAATGAAAACTATTTATGAGAAACCATCAGCCAACATCATACTAAATGATCAAAAACTGAAACCTTTCCCACTAAGATCAGGTACAAGACAAAAATGTCCACTCTCATCACTCCTGTTCAATATTGTGCTGGAAATTTTAGCTACAGTAATTAGGCAAGAGAAAGAAATAAAATGAATAAAGATAGGAAATGAAGAAGTTAAACTGTCATTATTTGCTGATGACACGATACTCTATCTAGAGGATCCAAAAAACTCAACCAAGAGACTGCTAGACCTAATCGCCAAATTTAGTAGTGTAGCTGGATACAAGGTTAATGCTCAAAAATCATTAGCCTTTATATACACAAAAAACAGATTCACTGAGAGAGAAATTGGGGAATCAATCCCCTTCACAGTAGCATCCAAAAAAAAAGAAATATCTAGGAATCAAGCTAACAAAGGAAGTACTCTGAAAAATGAGATAGAAGAAGATACCAGAAAGTGAAAAGACATCCCTTGTTCCTGGGTTGGAAAAAATCATGGCTATATTCCACAACTACTATATAGATTCAATGCAATCCTGATTGAAATGCCAACAGCATATTTCACATATCTAGAGAAAATGATTCAAAAATTCATCTGGAACCACAAAAGTCCTAGAATACTGAAAGTAATTCTAAGCAATAAGGACATGATGTGGGGTACTATGATTCCCAACTTGAAACTATACTACAAAGTCACTGTGATAAAAACCACATGGTACTGGCAAAGCAAAAGACCCAAGGACCAGTGGAGTAGATTAGAAGATCCTGAAAGTACTTGACACACTAAGCTATCTCATTTTTTGACAAAGGAGCCAAATACCCTCAGTGGAGGAAGGATAGCCTCTTTAACAAACAGTGCTAGAAAAACTGAACTTTAACCTACCAAAGTCTAAAGCTAGACCTAGCTCTTTCACTGTGTAATGAAATAAAATAGAAGTGGATTAGGGGCCTAAATATTAAAGCAGACACACTAAACCTGCTGCAAAACAGGTTAGGTAAACTCTTGAAGACATTGATTTAGGGGAAAATTTCATGAACAAATCCTCTATAGCATGAGAACTGGCAGAAGAAACCAACAAATGGGATCTCATCCTATTGAGAAATTTCTGCACAGCAAAAGAAGCCACCAGCAAAGCAAAAAGGCAACCAACAATATGAGGAAGAATCTTTACCAGCCATTTCTCAGATAAAGGATTACTATCTAGAATATATAAAGGGCTTTAAAAAATCAATTCACGGGGCCGGGGAGTTAGCTCAGTGGTTCCGGCGCCTGTCTTGCAAGCGCAAGGGCCCGGGTTCGATTCCCCAGTAACCACATAACAATACTGGGCATGGAGACTCACCCCCAGCAGCAACCAGTACCACATACCACAGTGCCGGGCGTGGTGGCTCACGCCTGTAATCCCAGCACTCGGGAGGCAGAGGCAGGAGGATTGTGATGTGAGTTTGAGGCTGAGCTCAGGGCCAGCCTGAACCACAAAGCGAGACCCTGTCTCAAAAAACCTAAAAAAAAAAAAAAAAAAATCAATTCACCCAAATTTAAAGACCCAATTCAAAAATGGGCATCTGAAAAGAACTTTTCAGAGGGAGAAATTGAAGAAAGCTAACAAACATATGAAGAAATGTTCAACATCACTAGTCATTTGAGAGATGCAGATGAAAACAACGTTAAGATTTCATCTCACTCCACAAAGAATGGCTGCTGTCTCAGAATTAGCCAGCAAAAAATGTTGGCGAGGCTGCGGAGAAGAAGGAACCCTTCTCCACTGTTGGTGGGACTGTAGACTTGTACAACCCCTGTGGAGATCAGTTTGGAGATTTCTCAGAAAACTACAATTAGTGGTACCATTTGACCCTGCTATTCCTCTGCTAGGTATATACACAAAAGAATTAAACTATTTATATTGAAGTGATATACGTGCACCCATGTTTATAGCAGCTCAGTTTGTGATAGATAAATCTTGGAAACAACCCAGATGTCCATCAGCTGGAAATTGGATAAAAAAGTTGTGGTTCTTCTACAGAATGGAGTATTACTCTGCCATAAAAAAGATAAGTTTGAATCATTTATACTTAAATGGGCATACCTTAAGGACATCCTCATAAGTGAAATAAATAGGTCACAGATGTGTAAATATCATATCTTTTCTCTGGTATAAGAAAATGAAGATGTAAACGAGTTCTAAAATGTGTGTTATATATTGTGAAATAGAAAATACTCAGAGTGAAATGGGGTGAAGGGGGAAAAACAATGAGATTATAACAAAAAAGAAAGGAAACAAAGTCTATGTATATAGGAGGTGGGGTGGTAGGGTGGGTAGGGGTATGGGAAAGAATGTGAATTAAGTTGAGTCATATCCTGGTACAAATTTCCATTGAGAGCAATCATGATGTATATATGTAATGTACCAATAAAGATTTCAATTTAAAACAAACAGAAAGAGATAGGAAGGGGGAGGACTCCTCTCATCTGTATGGAACCACAGTGCCATCTAGTGGCCAGAACATCAGATGTCATGCATCCCACCAGGAAAAATCCATCTGTTTCCAAATCCAGGCTGTCCTGCACATGATCCCAGGACAGGTAAGTAGGAGGAAGATAAGAAGCCCAGAAGCCACAAAAATCTGCCTAGTGGGTCCGCTGCCAGGCCCCACCCTGGCAGGAAACCTCTCTCTGCCCACCCTGGGCTTCCTAGCAACAGCAACAGGAAGTCACCGCCTTGCAGGGAGGACACTAGCATTTTCAGGCCAGGTTTGAGTGGTTAGGAATGTGCCACTGAGGAGGGCAGGGCAAAGTGACCCTGGAGCCACCTCCCCTGTGTCCTACTCCTTCCCTTCACAGTGCTATCACTGAGGGACAGAGGCCACAAGCCCTGCTGCCCCACCCATCATGGCAGGCTCTGTGTGTGTGTGTGTGTGTGTGTGTGTGTGTGTGTGTGTGTGTGTGTGTGTGTGTGTGTGTCTGTCTGTCTGTCTGTCTGTCTCTCTCTCTCTCTCTCCTGGTCAGAGGCTTGCCACTTCCTGCTCACCCTCCCACCCACCCTGCTCCTGAACAGGCCTCTCACCTGGCACCATCACCCTGTTGCTCCTCACCTTCACCTTTCTCATCCTTCCTGGGCAGCAGGGACTCGGAAAGGCCCACACACTCCAGAGCACTGCCTCCAGAGCCCAAGGGTCCCTGGGAAATGGACTGATCCCACTTACGCCATGAAACTACCTTTTCTAAAACTTCTTCCTCTTTTCCCCCTTCCTCCTCTTCATTGGTTCTTCCTTTCCCTCCTCCTCCTCTTTCTCTTCTTCTTCCTCCTCTGACATATCTATGTTTGAAACATGGTGTCACACATGACAGAAGTCAGGCAGGAGAGATGAACTCAACATGTGATCAGTCTTCCAGCAGGATGATTCCTGTCTGTGTAGGTGTCCTGGGCAAAAGCGCTGTGTCTCTGCTGCAGGCACATCCAGCCTTGCCTACTCCATGGCCCTGGAGCATCTGTCCAGTCTGATGTCAGGGTGTGTCCACAAAAGTCTGTAGTGTGTCATTGTTGGGAGGTGATGGACCTGCACAGATGGAGCCTGGTGAGTCATCCTCAGGTCATGGAGGACACTCGCTGCTCTTGGAAAGCATGAAGGTGGTTCTCCTAGTGCTTCTTGGTTTCTTCTCCACAGAAGGTTGTATTTCTATTTGGTTTTGGTTACTGAAAGACAAAATGTATTTCTTCTCAAACAAGATTGAAGAGAGTTCAGCACTACTTGGCTCCTCATCCTTCAGTTCTTCCACCTATCACCTGGCTACCTCCAGCTGCTGGGCTTTGTTGTCTTCCACCTCAGCTGTTCTGTTTTTCATCTCCTGTCTCTCCTGGCCTCTCTTCTCAGTGGCCAAGCGAAAAGGTTCCTGATCAAGAGAACCAGAAATGTCCTCAGTAACTGATGTTTTCTCTTTCTGGGGAACAAAGGGCCTCTGGAAGACGACAGTGTTTGGATGAGCCTTGGCACAAGTTGCTCCTTTCTTCCATTTTGATTCTGCCTCCAGCTGGTGCGGTCCATGTCTTGGCCTTCCTAGCACCTCTTTTGTCAGTGTCCACCTCAAGCAGCCCTCTCTGGCTCATGCTCTTGTCCCTGTGCTCTGGCTCTGTAGTGCTATCAAAGTGAGGCAAGGGAAGTGCCTGAAAGTTGGGCACCTCCCTTTTCTGCATCTTTTTTTTTCTCTTCTCTTTAGTCAGCCCACTGGTCCAGATCATCCAAGGAGAAAAGGCCTATGTCTGCCTTTATTTCCTGTGGGATATAGGGCTTGCAAGGCATCCCACATTGTAGCATCTGTGGCGCTCTTATCACTGCTGGCTCATCCTCCTCTCTTCTCCTGTGGCCAATCAGACTCTGTTCTTCAATGCAAAGGCTGGAAAGTTGGGCAAGGTGATTTAAAGCACTTTTTTTTCAGCAACAGCCACAACATCCATCAAGATCTTAGTAGGGCAAGCTCTGCAATGAAATTTCAAGTGTTCCTGCTCTGGTTTCTCTTTGATTTTTGCTCCTGTACTCTTTTCTCAATTTCCAAATCAAATCCAGTTGCCTTAGTGTGTGGTTTCACAGGTGGCTTCTTGGGCAAGATGGGCACAGCATCAAGAATTCTGGGGCCAACTTCTTGTGCTTTGTATTTGTATTGATACAATTTGTCAAGCTCCTCAGCCTCCTGATCTGCTGTACTTTTGCAGGCCACAAGCAGGCCTCGCTCAGTCTGTGGTTTGCAGTATAGGGATCTGTGTTTCTGTGGACATGATTGTCACAGAATATATAGAGGAGAATTGGCCAACATCTTTCTTTTTTCTTTTCAGATGATATTGGTTAGGGGTCTGTTCATGAAATGCCTCAACGTGCTGTGCCAGGAACACATATGGAGAAGCTACCTCATCAAATGTTCTCCTCTTTTCTTTGGGCAAATTGAAAGGCTTAATACTAGTCCACCCCTTAGCCACTCAAGCAAAAGAGGGAAGATGCTTTTGCAGCTCAGCTCCAACGTTCACTTCCTTCTACTCCTCCTGTCCTCAGGGCATGGTTTCATTCTCGAGTCTGTGCACAAGTGGGAGTCAGCCACTTTGATTACTTGGCTGACAGATTTTTTCACAGGTGGCCCTGCTCCTGCAAAAGCAAATTTCCTGAGCTGATCCTTCTTTTTCTGCATTTCTATCACCTCTTGCTGCATTTTCAAGCTCTTCTCCAACTCTTGCCCCTTAGTGCTTTTGAGAACCTTCTGCTTTATAGTTGGTACATGAGCCATAGTACATCAGCCCTTGGCTTTCTCTGGAGAAAGTTTTTGTTTTGTTTTGGTTTGGTTTGGTTTGGTTTTGGAAGTTTCTGGAAGCAAGGCCTTCTTGCTCTTCCTCTGGCTCCTTTCTGTTCTGAGAAATTTTCTTTGTTTTGGAACGTGGAATTTCACTGATTACAGGAGTGGCACATCTCTTTGGTTTCATCTGAACATAGTATTTGCTTTCTTATCCATATTTTTCCAGGAAGAGAATCAAAGAGATAACCTCTGAGTCTGAGCCAGAGTACTTTTTGAGTTGGTTCCTTCTACTCCCAGGGTATAGCACACATATGATCTTCTTTTTCTGCCTGTCTGTAACAAGTGTTCTCATGAGTGGCAAAGATGTGAGGGTGGCTTGCTGAACATTTGCTTTTCAGAAGGAAGTTATGTTCTGAAGAAGTCCTCCTGTCCCATCTTTCCCCAGAATCTTGTTCTTTAAGGTGGCCTTCTCCTTGAACCAAAAATCTACATTTTCTCTGTCTATCTCCTATTCCAAAGGTGTAAAACTGATGACATCCCTAGGAGCATCAAAGGTGTACATATTTTTAACTTGTGACATTGTCTTCTCTTAGTGCAGAGGACAACCAGGTTTTCCCCAGTGTTTGTATCATATTCCTCAACAGGTCATTCTCTCTCCTTGCCTTGGCTCAGATCTGAAAAAGAAAACTGGACAGAGCACTTATGAAAGGAGCATACCTGGTTTCCTACCTGACAAAGTGACCTCTTCTTCACCTAGATGTTCATGCCATGATGCCACCTGCTACGGGGTCTCACTCAAGCCATGCCAACCACAAATGGTAGATCAAAGAAACCTCTAGCCCCAGGAATGTGGCAACAACCCCCAGAAACCCAGTGCAAGCACCACGCTTGTCAGTTGGAGGGTTTATGGTGATTCTCAAATAGTTCTGATGTTTAAACATTAGAAACTTGACAGCCTGAAGCACCTGTCCTAGCCAGGGCTGGCCAGCTTCCTTTTGTTTGTTTTTTTGGTTGGTTGGTTTTTGTTTCTTTTTTTCTGTGTTGTGAAGCAGGATCTCACTATGCAGTTCAGGCTTGCCTGGAAACCACAAGGTGATTCTCCCACCTGCCTCTGCCTCTGACTCCCAAGTGTGGGATGACTGACAGATGCCACTATGTCTAGTGTAGAACAGTGTATAATATAGTTTAGGTCCTTAGAGAGGCCCTCCATCCTACCAAGCCAGTAATCCTAGGTTAGAGTCCTCAGAACACAGAGGGAAGAATAAAAGTTGAAATAACCAATGGAGAAAGATAAAAGAAACAAAAGAAGGGAGAAAAAGCAAGGAAATATAAGGAAAGGCAAGCAAGAAAGTTGCAAAATGTGGTAAGAAAATGAGGTTTCACCCATCAAACTTGGCAAGCAATGGCCATTTTGCTTGAAACCAAGTCATGCAGACAGGTTGGGGTTGGAAATTCACGCTATTAATGCTTATAAGAGTACAGTACAGTTTAGGTCCTTTGAGCATTGAAAAATCCAATGAAAAAAAGTAGCAAAACATCAAAGAAACAAAAAGAGCATACAAAAACATGAGAGAAAAAGGACAGAGAAAGCTTCCAGGAAAGTTGCAAAATTTTGTGAGAAAATGAGGCTTCAGCCATAAAATGTGGCAGGCAAAGGCCTTTGGTAAAAATTGGGTCATTCAGAGGGGTGTGGGTTGGAAATTTGAGGGGCTAATGCTTTTTAACATGCAGTACCATTTAAATCATTGGAGGAGCCCTCCATCTTTTCCAGTACTGTGGTGATTCTGGTTTTGAGTCCTCAGAATGCAGAAGGAAGAAAAAAATTTAAAAACTCAATGGAAAATAATGGAGAAAGTTCATGGAAACAAAACTAAGACAAGAAGACCAGAAAATAAATAAATAAATAATAAGAAAAACTAAAGCAAGGTAGAAACTTGCAAAACTTGGTGAGAAGTTGCATTTAAACATGAAACTTGGCTGGCAACAGCCATTTTGGTAGGAACCAAATCATGCAGAAGGGTTGGTTTTGAAAATTTGAGAGTCTAACACTTACAATGGTACAGTACAGTTTGTGTCCTTGGAGTGGCCCTCTGTCCATTCCACCAAGCTGATGGTCCTGAGTTTGAGTTCACAGAACACAGAGGAAAAAATAAAAATTGAAATATCCAATATAAAATGATGGAGAAAGATGAAAGAAACCAAAAGAACAGAGAAGAACAAGAGAGAAAATGACAAGGGAAAAGCAACCAAGAAAGTTGAAAAATTACATGAGAAAATGAGGTTTAAGCAAGGATAATTTTGGTGAGAACCGAGTCATGCATAGTGGTGCAAGTTGTAGATTTGAGTGGCTAACATTTTTTAATGTGCTGTATTGTTTCAATCATCACAGAGGGGTCCTCCATCCCTTCCAGCAACTCTGTGGTCCTGGGTTCAAGTACTCTGAACACAGAAGAAAGAATAAAAATTGAAAAAGCCAACTGGTAAGAAACATCAAGAAAACAAAAACAGCAGACAAGAAAAGTGTAAAGGTTAAGCAAGGAAGAACATTTCCAAATGTGGTGAGAAACTGAATTTTTAGCCATCAAACCCAGCAGACAAGGGCCATTTTGGTGGAAACTGAGTCATGCAGAAGGGTGTCATTTGGAAATTTGAAGGTATAGCACTTGTACTTGTACAGTACAGTTTATGACCTTGGAGTATCCTTCTATCTCTTCCACCAAGCCAATGGTCCTGGGTTCAAGTCCTCAAAATACAGGGAGAAAAATAAAAATTGGCAAAACCAATGGGAAAATACAGAGAAAGATCAATCAAACAAAAGAAATAGACAAAAACATGAGATAAAGAAAAAAAGAAATGGAGCCATGAAAGTTGCAAAATTTTGTGAGAAATTAATTTTCAGCCATCAAACATGGCAGGCAATGGCCATTTTGGAGCAACTAGTTCATGCAGTGGGTTTGAAATTGGATATCTGAAGTTCTAGCCCTTGTATAGTATGTCTTTGGAGTGGCCCTCCATTCCTTCCACCAAGCCAATGGTCCCGGTTTTGAATCCTCAGGATACAGAGGGAAATGTAAAAATTGAAAGATCCAATGGAAAAAAATGGATAAAGATCAATGAATCAAAAAGAACACAGAAGAATATGAGAGAAAAAGAAGGAAAGGAAAAGCAACCAAGAAAGTTGAAAATTTGGTGAGAAAATGAGGTTTCAGTCATCAAACATGCTCAGAGAGGTGTCATTTTGCTGGGAATCAGGTCATGTAGAGGATAGGGGTTTGGAAATTTGAAGGGCTAACCCTTGTACTTGTACAGTGTGGTTTATGTCCTTGGAGTAGCCCTCCATCTGTTCCACGAAGCTGATTGTTCTGGGTTTGTGTCTTCAGAATACAGAAAGAAAAATAAAAATTGAAATAACCAATGAGAAAATATGGATAAAGATCAACAAAACAAAAAGAATGGACAAGAAAACCAGAGGAAAATAAAGCAAGGAAAAACAACCAATAAACTTGCAAAATTTTGTAAGAAAATGAGTTTTCAGCCACTAAACATGGCAGGTAAGTGAAAGCCAATCACGCAGAGGGGTTGGGATTGAAATTTTGCAGGGGTAACATTTGTAACCCTGCAGTACATTTTAAGTCTTCAGAAGGACCCTCCCTCCTTCATAGCAAGGAGGGTCTTAGAACCTTGAGGAGGAAACAAAATTTAACAAAACCATCAGAAAAAAAAGAAGACAAGGGAAATGAAAGAATCTCACACACACACACACACACACACACACACACACACACACACACGCACACACACACAAGTAAAAAAGAAGGAAAGGAAAAATAAGCAAAAAAGTTGCACAGTGGGGTGAGAAAATAAGGTTTCAGCCACCAAACATGGCAGGCAAGTGCCATTTCGGTGGTGACTGAGTTAGGCAGCTTGGTTGGGGCTGGAAATTGGCAGGGGGAGTGCTTATAAATGGGAAGTCGGATTTAGGGCCTCAAAGGGGCCCTTTCACCCTTCTGGCAATCCAAGACCCTAGGTTCCAGTCTGATGAACACAGAGGGAGAAAGCAATTTTTTAAAAAGGACAAAGAGATGAAGAGAAAGAAATCAATTGTAAGGGCCATGAAAGTATAGAAGAATAAAAGAAGGGGGTAAAAAAGCAACAAATCAAAAATTGGGTGAAAATTTCAGGTTTCCGATGGCAATAGTGGCAGCCTAGTGTCACTTTGGGAGGGTGTAGAGTCACACAGAGGGGAGGGATTTAGAAATCAGCAGGGCGGAATTCACAGGGAACTTTTCACCCTTCCAGCAAGCCCATGGTCCCAGGTTCGAGTCCATTGAATGCAGGTGGAGAAAGCAATTTTTTTTTTTTTGAGACAGGATCTCGCTTTGTGGTTCAGGCTAGCCCTGAGCTCAGCCTCAAACTCACATCACAGCAATCCTCCTGCCTCTGCCTCCCGAGTGCTGGGATTACAGGCGTGAGCCACCACGCCCAGCACTGTGGTATGTGGTACTGGTTGCTGCTGGGTGTGAGTCTCCATGCCCAGTGTGGTATGTGGTAACCGGGGATCGAACCCGGGTCCTTGCGCTTGTAAGACAGGCGCCGGAACCACTGAGCTAAATCCCTGGCCCCGAGAAAGCAATTTTTAAAAAGAAACAGAAAACCATGAAGAGAAAGAAATCAAATGTAGTGACTATGAAAGAAAACAAGAGAAAAAGAAGGGGAAAAAGGCAAGCAAGAAATATTAAAAATTAGATGAGAAATTTAGGTTTCTGATGCCAACCTGTGTATGTCAGTGGCATTTCAGTGGGGTATTTAGTCACACAGAGGGGTGAGGGTTTGCCCTTAGCAGGGGGCAATACTTGGAAATCTGAGTAGAACTTATGACCACTGAAAGCCCTCCCTCCATTCTGGCAAGCCTATGGTCCTGGGTTCGAGTATGATGTACACACAGGGAGAGCCCAATGTTTTTAGAAGAAGCAGAAAAGGATGAAGAAGAATAAAGCAAATATAGCAAACACAAAAGAAAAGAAGAGAAAAGGCAAGGAAGGAAGTTTAAAAATTGAGTGAGAATTTCAAGATTGTTATGCCAACCTTGGCAACCATTTTTGGAAGGAATTGAGTCATGTAGATGAAAGGGGGTTGAAAATGGTCAGGGGGAAGGCTTGTAAATATGGAACAGAGCTTATGTTCTTGGAGGAACTCTTTCACCCTTCTGGCAAGATCATGGTCCCAGTTTTGAGTCCATTGAACACAGAGGGAGAAAGCAATTTTTAAGAAGAAGCATAAAAAGATGAAGAGAAATAAAGCAAATGTTAGGAACACAAAAGAAAAAGAGGAAGACAAAATTGAGTGAAAAATTTAGGTTTCTGATCCCTAAATTGTATGCCTGTGCATGTGCCATTTCAGTGAGGTACTGAGTCACGCAGAGGGATCTGGGCAGGTGATGTTTCTTCCAGAGAAGAACTTAGGTCCTCGGAGGAGTGCTTTGTCCATTCTGGCAGGCCTGTGGTCCTGGGATCAAGTACGATGTATGCACAGGGAAATGTAGTTTTTTAAGAAGAGGCAGAAAACAATGAAGAGAAATAAAGCAAATGTGAAGGACACAAAAGAAAAGGAGAGAAAAGAAGGAAAGAAAAAGCAAGAAAGAAAGCTTAAGATCGGGTGAGATATTCAGATTTCTGATGCCAACTGTGGCAACATAGTGTCATTTTGGGAGGATATTGAGTGATGCAGAGAGGAGGGGGTTGGACACTGTCAGGGGAGAATGCCTGTAAATCTTGAGAAGAACTTACATCATCGGAGGGGCCCTTTCATCCTTCTGGCAATCCCACATCCCCATGTTCGAGTCCGATAAACATAGAGAGATAAAGCAACTTTTTAAAAAGAAGGAGAAAAAGATGAAGAGAAAGAAATCAAATGTAAAAAACACAAAAGAAAAGAAGAGGGGAAAAGCAAGAAAGAAAGGTTTAAAAATTGAGTAAGAATTTCAGGCTTCTCATGCACAAAGGGGAGGGGGTAGAAGTTGGAAGGGGTCTGTAAACCAGGAGGAGAACTTAAGTTCTCGGAGGGGCTCTTCCTCCCTTGGCAAGATCATGGTCCCTGGTTTGTGTCTGATGAACACAGAGGAAGTAAAGAAAATGTAAAAAGGAAACTGCAAAAGAAGAAGAGAAAGAAAAAAATGAAAAGAACACAAAAGAAAAGAAGAGAGAAAGAAAGAAAGAAAAATCAAGCAATAAAAGCTAAAGATTAAACAAGAAATTTAAGTTTCTGATGCCAACCAGGGACTGCTAGTGCCATTTAGGGGGGTATCGAATCGTGCAGAGGGAGGTACGGAAAATTGGCAGAGGGGAATACTGGTAAGTCAGAGTACAATTTAGGTCCTTGGAGGGGCACTCCCTCCCTTTCAGCAAGTGCACAGTCCTGGGTCCCATCTGAATAAGGCAAAGGGAGGAAGAAAAATTTGAAAAAGGAACTGAAAAAGAAGTATAGAAAGAAAACAAATGTAAGTAACACAAAAGAAAGTAGAAAAAAGAAGGAAAGATAAAAGAAGGATGAAAAATTAAGTGAGAAATTCAGGTTTCTGATGCCAACCAGGGACTGCTAGTGCAATTTCAGAGTGAGTATTGAATCACAAAGATAAGAGGGGCTGGAAATTGACAGAGGGGGATGCTTGTAAATTGGAGTATGCTCAGGTCCTCAGAGAGGCCCTCCTCTCTTCTAGCAAGTGTAGGGTCCCAGGTTCAAGTCCAAATAACACAGAGGGAGAAGGAATTTTTAAAATGAAAAAAAAAGTAAAGAAATGAAAGAAAGACAAAGCAAGCAAGAAAGGATAAAATGGGGTGAGAAATTTAGGTTTCTGAGGTTGGCTGGAGCCAGATAGTGCCATTTTGGGTGAGTACTGAGTAATGCAGTGGAATGGAGATTGGAATTTGCAGGGGGTATGCTTGTGCATTCGAATTACAACACAGGTGCTCAGGAGGACCCTCCCTCCCTTCTGGCAATCCCAGGGACCTGGGTTCGAGTCTAAGCAATGCAAAGGGAGAAAGGAAAGTTTGAAAAAGAAACAGAGAGAAGTGGAAGAAAATAAATGTAAAGAACACAAAAGAAAAGAAGGTTAAAAATTAAGTGAGAAATTTAGGTTTCTGATGCCAACCAGGGCCTGCAAGTGCCACTTCAGGGGGGTATTGAACCATGCAGAGGGGAGGGGGTTGGAAATTAGCAGTAGAAATGCTTGTAACTTTGAGTAGACTTAGGTTCTCAGAGAGACCCCTCATCCCTTCCAGCAAATGTACAATCTGGGGTTCAAATCCAAATAACACAGTGGGAGAGAGAAAAAATTTTAAAAGATAGACAAAATAATGATTAATAAAAAGAAAATAAATCAAAGGAAATGAAAAGAAAGCTAGAGAAAAAGAGGGAAAGAAAAAGAAAGAAAGAAATGTCTAAATTGGGTAAGAAATTTTGGTTTCTGATGCCAACTGGGGCCACCTACTGCCATTTTGTGTGGATACTGAGTCACACAGTGGGATACCTATTATAAATCTGCCCGGGGCATGCTTATATATCAGAGGTACAACATAGGTCCTCAGAGGGATCATTCCTCCCTTCCAGCAAGCCCAGGGTCCTGTGTTTGAGTCCAGGTTTCAAAGAGGGAGAAAGGACAAATTAAAAAGAAATAGGAAAAGAAGAAGAGAAAGAAAATGTAGGAAAGTAACACAGAAGAAGAGAAAAGGGAGGAAAGAGAAAGCAAGAAAGAAAGGTTAAAAATTGGGTGAGAAATTTAGGTTTCTGACACTCACTAAGGTCTTCCAGTGCCATTTTGCGGGGAAACAAGTCAAGCAGAAGGGAGGGGGTTGGAAATTGGTAAGGGGAGTGCTTGTAAATCTGGAGTAGAACTTAGGTCTTCAGAGGGACTCTACCTCCCTTCCCACAAGCCCATGGTCCCAGCTACAAGTCCAGTGAACTTGGAAAAAAGAAAATCTCTTTAAAGAAACAAAAAATGATGAATAAAAAGAAAAGAACAGAAAGAATATGAAGTGAAAAAGAAGGAAACAAAAAGCAAGCAAGAAATAATGAAAATAGGGAGAGAAAATTAGGTTTCTAACATCAACAATGAGTGGCAAGTGATATTTCAGGTGGGTACTAAGTCACACAGAGGGGAGAGGGTGAAAATTGGGAGAGGAGGGTGTCTGCAAACTGAGAGTAGAACTTAGGTTTTGGAGGGGTCCTTCCTACCTTCTGGCAAGACCACAGTCTCTGGTGAGAGTCTGATGAATTTAGAAAGACAAAGGAACATTTAAAAAAGAAACAGAAAGAAAATAAATGAAAGGAACACAAAATAAAAGAAGCAAAAAAGAAAAGAAAAATCACAAGAAAAGGTTGAAAACTGGGTGAGAAATTCAGGTTTCTGACGCCAACCAGGGAATCCAACTGCCATTTTGGGTGGATATCAAGATATGCAGAAGGGGGCCAGGGATATAGCTCAGTGGTTCCGGCGCCTGTGTTGCAAGTGCAAGGGCCCAGGTTCGATACCCAGTAACCACATAACAATATTGGGCGTGGAGACTCACCCCAGCAGCAACCAGTACCACATACCACAGTGCCGGGCGTAGTGGCTCATACCTGTAATCCCAGCACTTGGGAGGCCGAGGCAGGAGGATTGCTGTGATGTGAGTTTGAGGCTGCTCAGGGCCAGCCTGAACTACAAAGTGAGACCCTGTCTCCAAAAAACTAAAAATTGAAAAAAAAGATATGCAGAAGGGAGGGGCTTGGAAATTGACAGAGGGGGACGCTTGTGAATCAGGGGAATGACTTTTCTTTGGTATTTCTCCATAATGCTGTGGACTAAGGCCAAGTGCTCGATATGGTAGACACTGTTCTATGACTGAGCAGCACCGCAGATATCTCAGAGTTTTATTATTGTGTTTCCTCATATTAACATTGGGACTTGAACTAACTGGGCAAGAGAACCATTAATGAGGTTTTTCTTTAGCTTAAGTGCACAATATTACTCAGAAAGACACCAGTAATATGAGGAAACATTGTCACATTGATTTATCTCATAACTTTCCAGAAAAATAAATTTCTAGAAGATTGATGCCAATTCTCACAGAAATCTCATTGGTACAGGAGGGAAAGTGGTGAATGTGCCTCATTTCCATACCATCCTAGATGATGAAATCATTGCCTTAGAAAAATTAATTGCCAACAATATGTTAACTTTTCTCTGAATTTTATTTCTCTAAATATATCTGTGGCTATTCATACAACATACAATTACATCCTAGTACAGTGTTGTATGCAGTAGCCCATTGGGACTTCACAGTGACACATTGTGACACCACATTTTTCCAGCACAACCTCACAACCACCCATTGTGAGGTGCTATTATTTCCATATGCCTGGGGACCATTAGGACACACTATCACCCCATTGTGACAGGACAGTAAGAAATACTGACTTCATAAATCCCCAAGTACCACAGGGAAATGGCTCACTCTGACATGAAAATAGCACATCATGACATCAAAATGCCATTTTGTTCTCTCAGCCATTCCCTGTGTCATGACAGTGTCACATTCTGAAAGTGACAATACAAGACAACAAGCTCAAGATGCCCTACTGTGAATTCAGAGTGTCCTGTTGTCACTTCACTTTGCCTTACTCTCACTTCATAATGCTCCCATTATGGCATAACAATCTAATTCTATCACATGCTAATGAGCCACTGTGACACTACCAGGACATTAGAATACATTGATGATGACATCTGAAGGTAACCTTGTGATGGCACAGTGCTGTCTTATAAACACACAGTATCTATTTTGAACATCACGATGCTGATTATTTTTCCTTGATTCCCCCATTAGGACCTCATATCACCCATTGATGACATCACAGCCACAATGACATCTCACAACATCCCCACACCCCTCCATGACATCATGGTCTCTCATTGTGGCCTCAGCCTACCCACTGGCATCCCATATGCCCTACTGTCTCATGAAAATAGCCCATTGTCACCTCATAATTCTCAGGCATTACTTCTGATTATTCCCATCATGACATCATCCTTATTTAGGTCATCAAAAGGCCAATTATGACATCACAGTCTCTGAATCTTACATCACAGTGTAGCATGTTGATAGCACAGTGCTCCACAGTGACACGTGTTGAGACATTCTAAGATCACCTGATGATGTCATATGCTTCTTCACCCACTTATTTCCCTCTTATGACTTCAACATGCCCTCACACTGACTTCTTTATGTTCCCTTTATGACATCACACTTTTCCTTTGTGTCTTCACTATGATTCACTATGGCCACAATATTCAAACAATATCCCATGATGACATCACACTGCCAAATACAATGTCACAATTTTCCACACAAGATCACAAGGACTCCATGGTGATCCCTGTCTGACTTCCCCATTTGGGACCACACTCTTTTCAAATTATGCCTTCCTAAAGCCCCAGCAATAACTGATTATTTCTATTGTGACCACAGCAAACACCATTGTGTCAGTTTCCCTTACCACTGTATAATAGTCCATTATGACCTCATCACAACCCATTACCACCTCAATTATAATTGCAAGATCTTACAAGGGAGCAAGATACACATCACTCTAGGCCATAGAACAAGTACAGGATGCAGACTTTTATGATCCAGGTTTGTGCAGTGTTTTCATTAAGAAAGTCCTGTGTGTTCACTTGAACATATCACTTTCTTTTTCAGCTATTCCAGGATTCTTTCTTCTCTCAAGATATGGCAGGAGCTTTATGAACTCTCCCACACATACTCACAAACACATGTATCCATTTATTTCCCCATAACACGATGTTCCGAGTCTCTCCCAATTGGATTCTAGTTTGAAGTGGTTCCCTTTTCCTGTGGCATTTCTTGCCAGGGTTCAATTTGTTTCCAAGTGCTTGATGTGGTAGACATAACTCTACCTCTGAGCAGCCTGGCAGAACTCTCACAGTTTTATGTTTGTGGGAACTCAGGTTAACTTGGGTCCTGAATTAACTAGGCAAAGGAATTGTTGGTGAGGTGTTTTTTTAGTGCAAGTGCATGATATTACCAAGAGAAACAATAGTAAAATGAGGAACCATTCTGTCACATTGATTTGTCTTATCACTTTCCATAATAAACAACTTTCAGAAGACTGATATCCACTCGGACAGAAGTCAAAGTGGTGAAAGACAGAAGGTAATATGATATTTACACAGCTGTGACCTATTTATTTCACTTATGAGGATGTCTGGAAGGTACCTCCATTTGAGTATGAATGACTCCATTTCATCATTTTTAATGGCATTCTATAAAAGAACCACATCTTCTTTATCTAGTTTCCGGTTGATGGGTATTAAGGTTGTTTCCAAGATTTAGCTATCACAAACTGAGCTGCTATAAACATGGGTGCACATATGTCGCTGTGATATGAGTCTTTTAATTCTTTTGTGTATATACCTTGTAGAATGATGGCTGGGTCAAATAGGACCTCCAATCCTAGCTTTTTGAGGAATTTCCACACTGATTTACACAGAGGTTGTATGAGTTTACCTTCCCATCAATAGTGGAGAAAGCTTCCTTTTTCTCTTCAGCCTCGCCAACATTTGTTGCTGGCTAATTCTGAAATAGCAGCTATTCTTTGTGGAGTGAATGAAATCTCAGTGTTGTTTTCATCTGCATCTCTCAAATGACCAATGATGTTGAGCATTTCTTCCTATACTTCTTAGCTGCTCTTACTTCTTCCTCTGAAAAGTATCTGTTCCTTTTGGATACTCTTTTTGAATTGGGTCTTTCAATTTGGATGGGCTGATTTTTTAAAGCTGTTTATATATTCTATATAGTAGCCCTTTGTCTAAGAAACAGCTGGTAAAGATTCTTTCCCACATTGTTGGTTGCCTTTTTGCTCTCTTGGTAGTTTCCTTTGCTGTGGAGAAGCATTTTAATAGAATGAAATCCTATTTGTTAATTTCTTCTGCCAAATCTCATGCTATAGAGGTTTTGTTCAAGAAGTGTTTCACAATAACATCCAAAAAATGAAATATTTAGGAATTAATCTAACAAAGGAGGTGAAAGAACTCTATTCTGAAAACTACAGCACTCTAGAAAATGAGATAGGAAAAGATATCAAAAAATGGAAAGACATTTGCTTGCTCCTGGGTAGGAAGAACCAATATCATCAAAATGATTATACTTCCACAACTACCATATAGATTCAACACAATCCTGATTGAAATCCCAACAGCATATTTCACAGATCTAGAGAAAAAAAAATCCAAAACTTCAACTGGAACCACAAAAGACCTAAAAGAGGGCCGGGGAGTTAGCTCAGTGGTTCCGGCGCCTGTCTTGCAAGCACAAGGACCCGGGTTCGATTCCCCGGTAACCACATAACAATACTGGGCGTGGAGACCCACACCCAGCAGCAACCAGTACCACATACCACAGTGCCAGGCGTGGTGGCTCACGCCTGTAATCCCAGCACTCGGGAGGCAGAGGCAGGAGGATTGTGATGTGAGTTTGAGGCTGAACTGAGGGCCAGCGTAAACCACAAAGCGAGACCCTGTCTCAAAAAACCTAAAAAAAAAAAAAAAAAAAAAAAAAAGACCTAAAAGAGCAAAAGCAATTCTAAACAACAAGGACATGGTGGAGGGTATTATGATCCAGAACCTGAAATTATACTATAAAGCCACTGTGATAAAAACTGCATGGTACTGGCAAAGTAACAGACCTGAAGGTCAGTGGAGTAGATTAGAAGATCCGGAAAGAACTCCAGATACTCTGAGTCACCTCATCTTTAACAAAGGAGCCAAAAATCTTCTGTGGAGGAAATAGAGCCCCTTGAACAAATAGTGCTGGAAAAACTGGACTTTAACCTGCTAAAGACTAAACATAGACCTATCTCTTTCACCATGAAAGAAGCTGAAATCATAATGAAGTAGAGATCTAAATATTAAAAGAGAAACACTAAACCAGCTGCAGAACCGGTCAGTAGAATTCCTGGAAACACTGGTTTAGGGAAAGACTTTATGAACAAAGTATCTGTAGCATGAGAACTAGCATAAGAAATCAACAAATGGGATATGATCCTATTTTAAAGCCTTTGCATAACAAAGGAATCCATCACAAAGGAAAAAAAAAAGAAAAACCAACAATATGGGAAAAACATTTTATCAGCTATTTCTCAAACAAAGTGCTACTATCCAGACTATATAAAGAGCTCTAAAAATCATTCCCCCTCCCAAATTTAAAGACCCAGTTCAAAAATAGGAATCTGAAATGAACAGACACTTTTCAGAGGAAGAAGTAAAAGCACCTAAGAAGCATATGAAGAGATTCTCAACATCACTGGCCTCTTGAGAAATGCAGATGAAAACAACACTGAGATTTCATTTCCCTCCACAGGAAATGGTGCTATCTCAAAATTAGCCAGAAACAAATGTTGGCAAGGTTGCAAGGAGACAGAAACCCTTCTCCACTGTTGGTGGGAATGTAGATTTGTGCAACCACTGTGGAGATCAGTGTGGAGATTCCTCAAGGATTAGAGGTCCCATTTGACCCTACTAGGTATATACATGAAAGAATTAAAAGATTCATATCACAGTGACACATATGCACCCATGTTTATAGCAGCTCAGTTTGTGATAGCTGAATCTTGGAAACAACCCAAATGCCCATCAACCGGAAACTAGATAAAGAAGATTAGTTTTTTTCTATAAAATGGAGTATTACTCTGTCATAAAGAACAGTAAGTTTGAGTCATCTATATTCAAATGGACATACCTTTAGAATATATTCATAAGTGAAATAAATTCACAAATGTGTAAATACCATGTCTTTTCTCTGGTATGAGAAAGTTTAGATGTAAATGAGTTCTAGAATGTATGGCAAATACTGTGAAATAAAAAATACTCAAAGGGAAATGGGATGTAGGAGTAACTAATGAGGGAAAATAAATGAGATGGTTAAAAAAAGGAAACAAAGCTTATGTATACAGGGGAGAAAGGTTTGAAAGTTGGATAAGGGAATGGGAAAAAATGAGAATTAAGTTGTATTATATATTGATACAAATTCTCAGTGTTTAGTGTAATAATAATGTGCATATATAATGTACCAATAAAGACACAAATAAAAAATAATAAAGTTTTTAAAAAACAAATGAAAATAATTTATACACTGAACTTTAGCTCCAAAATGCTATGTTAAGAGGTAGTAAAGAAACTGCAGGCTGGATGAAAATATCTGCAAACTCTGTGTCTGACAAAAGACTCATATCTGGAATATATCTCTGAAAACTCAATAGTGAAATCAACAAAATAAGGTAGAAGCCCTATTTAAAATGGCGATATAGGGCCGGGGTGTTAGCTCAGTGGTTCCGGCGCCTGTCTTGCAAGCGCAAGGACCCGGGTTCAATCCCCGGTAACCACATACTATACTGGGTGTGGAGACTCACCCCAGCAGCAACCAGCACCACATACCACAGTGCCGGGCGTGGTGGCTCATGCCTGTCATCCCAGCACTTGGAAGGCAGAGGCAGGAGGATTGCTGTTATGTGAGTTTGAGGCTGAGCTCAGGGCCAACCTGAACCACAAAGTGAGACCCTGTCTCAAAAAACCTAAAAAAATAAAATAAAATAAAATAAAATGGCGATATATATTCTATATATATATATATTCTATATATTCTATATATATATATATATAGAAATTTTTGACTGGTGAGAATGCACAGACCGAAAATAAACATATAAAAAGATGGCTAATGTCACCAGGCACTAGAGAAGTACAAATTAAGACCACAGTGAGATCTTACTATGCACTTAATAAAACAGTTATAATAAAGCATAGTTACTATACCAAATACTAGGTAAGATGTGAATAAACTGCATCTTCCATACATTCCAGGTGGAGATGTAAAATGGTACACACAACATTCTAAAAGAATTTCACAGCTTCTTGACCTAAACATGTATTTATTGTATGATCCAACAATTGCATTGCTATGTTTTTATCCCAGAAAAAGAAACCCACATGGAAAAACCTGTGGGTGAATTCACATTCATGGGTTCTAGTATACTATATTTCTTAGTAATAACCAAACACCATAACTGAAATATCTTGCAAGTGAATGGTTAAACTATGTGCATGTACAGTGAAATACTACTCAATGACATAAAAGGAATAAACTATATATGAAAAACAACATGAAGATGTCAAAGGCATTATGTTGAATGACAAAAGTGAAACTAAAAATGTCACATGCTCTAATATCCAATTATATAATATTCTCCAGAGATAAACAAGAAATTAGCATTTGCCAGAGATTTGGCATAATAAGGGTGGGTGTTATTGTGAAGGGGTAACATGAAGGAGTTGTTTTGGCCACTTTCCTCAGCACTAATACACAATACTCATAACTTATAAGTGAGGGAGGTTTATTTGGGCTCATGGTTTTAGAGGACCCTATCCACAGTCCAGAGTGGGAAAGGAATGATGATAGGGTCCAGTGGAGAACAGCTGCTCACATAATGGCAGCCAGGAAGTAGAGAGCAAAGGTAGCCAAGGAGGGAGAGATACCTTGCAGGTCACCTCGCAATGACTGCCTCTGCTGATCAGGCCTACTTCTAAACAGCACATGCAGCTATGGATTCATCAATGACATCATCCTGCATAAACCCATAGGGCACCTATAATTTAATGACATTTTGCCTTCAAAAAGACTAATCCCAGAACCCATGAATCTTTTAGGGTACATTCATATCCAAACTTTAAGAAGAGGCTTTTATTGCTGCAGAATTGTCCTTCTTGGTTATAGCAGTGGCTACACAGACATATACAGCAGAGAATTAGCATTGTGAAAGCTGGTAATGTTTCCAGACATGGCTAAAAGTAGGATTCATGGAACGGGATCCCATTTGTTAATTTCTTCTGCCAAATCTCATGCTATAAAGGTTTTATTCAAGAAGTCTTTCCTTAAACCAATGTCTTCAAGAGTTTTACCTAACCTATTTTGCAGCAGGTTTAGTGTGTCTGTTTTAATATTTAGGTCTCTTATCCACTTTGATTTTAGCTTGGTACACAGTGAAAGAGATAGGTCTAAATTTAGTCTTTGGCAAGTTAAAGCCCAGTTTTTCCAGCACCATTTGTTAAAGACGCTATCTTTCTTCCAAATGCGGTCTCATTCTATTAAAAAGCTTCTGCACAGCAAAGGAAACCACCAGCAGAGTGAAAAGCCAAACAATATGGGAAAGAATCATTACCAGCTGTTTCTCAGACAAAAGGCTACTATCTAGAATATATAAACAGTTTTTAAAAATCAGCCCACCCAAATTGAAAGACCCAATTCAAAAATGGGCATCTGAAATGAACAGATACTTTTCAGAGGAAGAAGTAAGAGCAGCTAAGAAGTATAGGAAGAAATGCTCAACATCATTGGTCATTCAAGAGATGCAGATGAAAACAACACTGAGATTTCATTCACTCCACAAAGAATAACTGCTATTTTAGAATTAGCCAGCAACAAATGTTGGTGAGGCTGAAGAGAAAAAGGAAGCCTTCTCCACTGTTGGTGGGAAGGTAGACTTATACAACCTCTGTGGAAATTCCTCTAAAAGCTAGGATTAGAGGTCCTATTTGACCCAGCCATCGTTCTGCGAGGTATATACACAAAAGAATTAAAAGACTCATATCACAGTGACATATGTGCACCCATGTTTATAGCAGCTCAGTTTGTGATAGCTAAATCTTGGAAACAACCAAAATGTCCACAAACTGGAGACTGGAGAAAGAAGATGTGGTTCTTCTATAGAATGGATTATTATTCTGTCATTAAAAATGATAATATTGAGTCATTCATACTCAAAAGGATATACCTTCAGGACATCCTCATAGATCACAGATATATAAATATATTTTTTCTCTGGTATGAGAAAATAAAGATGTAAATGAGTTCTAGTATGTATAATTGATATTGTGAAATAGAAAATATTTAAAAGGAAAGAGGATGTAGGGGTAAATAATGAATGGAAAAATAATGTGATAGTAATAAAGAAAAAAGGAAAAAAGCTTATGTATATAGGAGGTGGGGGATTGCAGGGTGGGGAGAAAGGGGGAAAAATGAGAATCAAGCCATGCCATATTCTGGTACAAACTCTCAATGTTGAATGCAACGATGATGTGTATTCATAATTTACCAATAAAGATTTTAATTTTTAAAAAAAGGATTCATGTAGCATTACACTATAGACTCTAGTAAGCTGTCCCAAATTATAATGTAGTCATATGAAAGTGATAAGGAATAAATATTCCCATGTGGTATAAGGCTACCAATAGGGGAGATCATATCCTTATCATCAGTTGTAGAAAGTCAATTTTAAAATATCTAAGTATGAAAAAATCAAAGTGTAGCAACTAAATGTTATATGAAATATGGACTCCAAATTTAAAATAATCAGAGCTGAAAATGGTTGCTTCTGGGAGGTAGGAAATGGACGAATGTTATGAATTCTTCAGCTTTCATGCTGAACTTGTAAAACTGTTTGGCTCAGTCTGTGTGTGTATATAACTCTAATAAAGGTAGAAACCAATTTTAAACCATTGGACTAAAGTTGTAAGTATTACACATAAAAGAATATCCATACTAGCAAGACGACAAAGGGAATTTTATAGGTTTTATGGATATAAAATTTATATTCAAGACTCCATTGCAATCTTATCCAGGAGTCCAAAAGCATTGGAAAAAGTAATAATTTTTTTAAATTTCATAAATTATAAACTATTAAAGATTTTAGTTAAAGATGTATAAGATCATTATAAGGGAAAAGGTTGTAAAATTCTACATTCAAAATCACAGAAAAACACCATAAATAAATCAAAGTATACCATGCCAAAATATGGGCAGACTATCAGAAATACATTAAGTTGCTCAATATATACTTTTCCAAAATTTACATATATATAATATATTATATTTTAACTAATATATATATATAATCAAATAACAATTCTAGGAGGGTTTTCCAAATTTAGTATACGTGCTGCCGAAGTGAGCACTGTAGGAGGGTTTTCCATAGAACCTGATAAAGTGATTGTAAAATGCTTTGGTGTCAAGAATAGTCATGATAATTATGAACAAGATAAAATAAAATGGTTTTCCTGGAGATAAAGCTATTCTATGATATTATGTTACTGATTGAGATAGAAAAGTAAACTAGTGAAAGAAATGTTCATCAAAATAACCCTGGATTTTTAGAAAACTAATATATGACAACAGTGGTAATAGACATCAGTGAGTGTTGAGTAACTTACCTTGTAGGAGGAAAAAAGATTCTGACAAAAGAATCATGCATAAAATAAAATACAAGTAGATTAAATGAAAAGGATCTTACTTAATCAAAAATAAAGAATTCTAAAATGTTCCCTAACATAGTAGCTTTGTGGACCACACTAGAGAAATAAGAAGCAATCTTCCAGATGTGCCCAGGGAAACAAATATAAGAATGTTTAAGACAGGGGCCGGGGAGTTAGCTCAGTGGTTCCGGCGCCTGTCTCGCAAGCGCAAGGACCC
>PVIR01007570.1:0-60301 GCA_004026965.1 Petromus typicus | reverse complement strand
GGCAACATCCTGAGTCTCAGATGCCATTTCAATTGGGAAAGATGAAGGTGAGTCGCAATAGCACAGCGGAAAATCATGACCTCCCAGGAGGAAAGAATGGTCAAAACAAGAGGGTGGACGGGAGAGAAAAGAGTTCACACTGATGGTGAGAAATGCAGTCTGATCAATGTATACTTTTAAAGGCTCAAGTAGGGTACAAATTGGGATTATGGTAGGGAACAATGATGACTTGACTTATGCATTGAAAGATGCATCTTGTTGCTCTACATGACCCCCATGTTTCACTATGCACCACTGTCAAGTGACCCCACATTAGTGGAGAGGACTGTGATCACTCTCACACTTCTTCTTCAACAGGTTCTGCCCATCAAGAGATCCTGGCTGAAATCTCACATGTTGAGTGGGTAGGCTCACACGTCTTCTGTTAGCCTTAGGGATTTTTAGGGGGATCAGGCAGAAAAGTCAGGAAAACGAAGGACTAGGGGGGAAGAAGCAGGCCTCCAGATCCTCTATGTGGGTCCTGCTTTTGCTATTTTATAGTACTAAGTGATGTGTGACATATGGGATTCTCCTAGGAAGAAAGGATTTTAATCTTTGATTATTAAAAGCTATATAAACTACTTTCTCATTTTCACTGCTAGCTTATAGTTAGGATTTGGAATACCCTCCCAAAGCCAAATATGAAGTCTTAGTCACCAGTCAGTGTGTGTGCTTCTGGAGATGGTCTAACCTCAGGAGCTGGGGTAAGTAGGAAGAAGTTAGGTCACTGCAGGAGAAAAGGTCACTGGCAGGTGGTGCCATTGAGGATGATATTGGGACCTGGGCCTTTTATTTTTCTCTCCTTGCTTCCCAGGAATATAAAGTGGACAGTTTTTCTTCCTCTACATGCCCCTGCCAGGATGGATTGTGCCATCGCAAGTCCAAAGCAGCAGCCAAGTGTTTGTGAACTACACCTTCTGAAACCATGAACCAAAATTAAATTTTCCTCCTTTGTGTTGACTAGAGGTATTTGATGCAAAGCTACCGAAACTTTATGCTAAGTGTTTCTCCAACCTCCTCCTACAAAGAGATCCTTACTTTACACTCTCCTAAAGTATCTGTACTTGGCTATTCTGGAAGTCTTCCTTTATTTTTAAAGACAAATAGTTAAGGTCTGTCCTCCTCATCAGCCCATGTGCCATCAGTTTGTCATTGAGAATCACTGTTGAGCCCCTTTCACACTTCTCTGCCTTGTTTCCTTATCAGTAAGAACAACCTATAAAAGCTCCTGGTTGCAAAGGTACAACAATTCAATCATTGAAGGAGTATGGCCTAGGCCTAGTGGGCCCCACTGGAAGTTCAATGTTATTATCATCATTGCCACCTGAACCATCACCAATCAACACCATCCTTATCATCATCATCATCATCATCATCATCAACAACATTTTCTTTCTGATCCAGGATTAGGTGTCTCTCATTCACTGTGATCTCCTTTGTGCTTAGTCCATAATAACACTAAAATAATGCTCGAGAACTGAGTGAGTAAGAGAGTGAATGTATGCTTTTCTGAAAACATGATTATCCTCCTTTCAAGGAGGCATTCTCTTTCAGTTATTGAGTTTGATCCTTCTTATTTTTCAAGTGGATGGAACGAAACTTTTCCCCAGGTGAAAACATTTAAATGTAGCCATGAAGGAATCCCGACATGTCATGTTTTCTGGGATATTTTGCCTCAATCTTTGGTGGGGAAACTTTTGAGGCTGTGACGAAGTGCAATTTTCTCTGCAGAATGTCTAGGTTTCTTTTCACAGTAATTTTTCATATGCTTGTCACTTTCTCAGACTAATTGGTGGGCGCCTTTCTCTTGCTGTCTGCACAGCCTTCTGCTCATCAGGCCTGTTCCTGCTCTACACAACCCACTCAGAGTACAGGAGAAAGTGCCCAGCATGGGAGCCAGGAGATGGGAATTGTGGAGCTTTAGGAAAGTCTCAGCCTTTCTCTGGGCCTTGATTTTCCTACCTGAAATACTAAGTATGCTTTAACTGGATATTTGTTAATAGAGTTTCAAATTCAATTTGCAATTCTGGAAAATTCTGTTTTTGTTCTTCTCAACTCTTTCCCATTCCATTATCCTTAGAGTTAAGGGCCTTGTAGCACTCCAAGTCCTCAGGAAGAACTTGCGAGAGAGCCCTGCTTTCAGTGTGAGTGCATGCTCAAGCCTTAAATCCACATAGAGTTTTAATAATGGATCTGATATGCAGCACTGAGGGGGAAAGCAAGGTCCATAAGCCAATTCTGCAATAGTGGATTGATGGTCAGCCCTTTAAGACCAGGAAGGAAACCAGCCTTCAGTGAACAGGACCCAGGCTCCCACTTTTTCAGATAAACCTTAAGGGCTATCAGGAAGTATATTTGTCCCTTGTTCCTCTTGAAGGAAGCTGAAATGACCCATAGTAAGTGTAGGCTACCCACAAGGGATGACTCTGAACTCTATGTGAGTAAGGAGAGACCTCAAGAGTTTCAGCTCAGCTTGCAAATCCAGGTCGCTTTGTGTGAGAAAGGGACAGTAACACATGTGATATCATATCATACCCAGTCTTTAAGGAATTTTCTTCAAAAATGTTTTCCTGAGACATAGACTAGAAAATAAATTACCAGAGTTATGTTAAATAGGATTTGTTTACACTGGAAAATCTTCTAACATCAGAGTCAGAGAGGCCTAGGTGGGAATCCAGCTCTGTTAGTTGTTAAGTTACCTACATCATTAATCCTCCAGATTGCAAGGAATAGAAGAGTAGGGAGCCAGTCTCTTCCTTGTAGAGTTATTATCAGGATTAAAATAAATCTTGCACATAAAACTGTCCAGCAAATGATATAAAGACTAAACATCTAAAAATTACAAAATATGTCTATCTTGGATTTTAAAATTCAGGAAAATAAAATTAGAAAAAGAGAAAAATGTCCTCCACTGTTGATATCCTGGGAAAAGTAGACATATCACAGGGAAAAACAAATGTCCAGCACAGAGGAAGAAGGCTGAATGGTGGGCCCTGAAAAGGTGTAGCTTAATCTCTAGGCCTAGTGAAAGTTATCTTATTTAGAAAGGGGGTTTTTGGGGATGTAATTAAAACATGATGTTGAGATTAAGAGGTTCATCCGGGCCAGGGATTTGGCTCAGTGGTTCCAGCTCCTTTCTTGCAAGCACAAGGGCCCAGGTTTGATCCCCAGTAACCACATACATAATGCTGAGTGAGGAGACTCACACCCACCAGCAATCAATACCACACACCACAGTGCTGAGCACAGTGGCTCACATCTGTAATTCCAGCATTCAGGAGGCAGAGGCAGAAGGATTGCTGTGAGTTCAAGGCTAGCCTGGGCTATATAATGAGCTCAGGGCCAGCCTGAACTATAAAGTGGGACCCTGTCTCAGAGAGAGAGAGAGAGAGAGAGACAGACAGACAGACAGACAGAGGTTCATATGGATTATCTGAATAGATCTGAATCCAAAACAAGAGAAAGGCAGAGTAAGATGGAAGATTTGAGACAGAAGAGAAAGTGAGTCCAAAAGGGAGTTGACGTAGGCGCAAGGCAGTATCTCTAACTAGTCATCAAAAGAAGGGGGAGAAACAGGAAATGTTCTCCCCAGAGAATGTAGCTCTGCTAACACTTGGACTTGTGCATCCAGAACTGTGAGGGTACAACAATCGCTGTTGTTTGAAGGCACCTAAGTCATGGTAATCTATTCCAGAAGCCACATAGGAAATTAATATAGTACTTGTGGCCAGACTTTGACCTCCCTCCATCAGAAAAGAGCAGAATCAGCAGCCTGAGCTGATCATTCCTTAAAGAAACACTTCTTAAGGAGGCTCTTTCTGGCTGTCATGGCAGAAGAACTGAAGGGCAGATGCTTTAGGTATGGCTGTCTTTTACCTCTGCCACCCACCCCAAGAACATCCAAATCTCCCATTTGTTACCTTCTTTATTCTCCACTGTGAGCTTCTGCAGATCAAGGCCTCTTGTAGTCCACCGGGCAGAAGGAAGAATGGAGCTTAAGTTTGTCTAATTGAACTCTCTCTCTCAGGACATTGACTCTTGAGCAGAAAACATGTGAAAAAATACTGCCACACAAGACCATTTGGTTTCAGCCTCAGCTCCCCTCCTATTTCTCCGTCCTTCCTATCAACCCCATAAGGTCTTTCCTGAAGCTTTTGAGTCCATTTCTCTGTATCCTAGGCTGTTGTTGTTATCAGGAACTAGACAGTGCAACTTCCAAGCTGGGAAGTGATACTTCCCAAAAGAAACTTAGGAGAAGTACCTAAGTACCTCCTGTCTGACTTCTCCCTGGTGTGGATGGGAAATTCAAGGAGACATAGGTTGCCTTGGTACTGTTTGTTGGTTGTTGGGGCTTCAAAAACTAGATGTTCCTGTGTGTAATCCCTGGTTACGTGAGGGTATAGCCATAGTGATGACAATTTGACTATGGCGCATGGTGCACATTAAGCAGTTGTTGGCATGGACACAGTATACACTCCATTATCCTTAATGAGGCCCAGTCAGGTCAAAACTGCCCACAGACAAGGATGAAAGAACACAGAGAGCCAGAAAAGACACTCTAAGTCTTAAGGGGACTGTCAGATCAGAAAAATAGAACTGAACTTAATTTATTAGAACAGAAGAGATTTTAGATCTCTTTTATGCCAGGGATCACAGACAACTAATACTTAGGATACTTCACTCATGTCCACAGCAGACATCATCAATCAATTGCAACACTCCCTGTATATTAAGATTCAGTGGAGAAGCAGAATTATATTTGTATCTAAATAAATTTATAGCTACATCTATCCATCTGTTTGGAGAGAGAGACAGACATTCAGAGATAGAGGCAGAGATAGAGAGAGATGGAGAGGATTGACTATAGAAATTGCATAGTTAATGTACTATGAAGCCATCTGAAAGGTGGAGAATCAAGAAAGCCAGTGGTACAATTCTGATAAAATCTAGTGGCCGAAAGGGGAAACAATAATGTAAGACCTGGTCTGAATTCAAAAGCCTGGGAACCAGGGTGTCAATGTCCAAGATAAGAGAAGATGTCTCAGCTGAAATCAAAACAATTTGTCCCTTCACCACTTTCCTTTTGTTTTATTCATGCCTTCAGTTGATGGAGGGGTGCCCGCCACAGTGGTGAATGTAGATTTTCTTTACTCATTCTACTTATTTCAGTGTCAATCTTTTCCAGACACAACATCACAGACATCACTCACTTTATCAGAGGTATGGT
The DNA here is from genome assembly GCA_004026965.1 of Petromus typicus. Taxonomy (NCBI): domain Eukaryota; kingdom Metazoa; phylum Chordata; class Mammalia; order Rodentia; family Petromuridae; genus Petromus; species Petromus typicus. The sequence continues at coordinate 55,035 of PVIR01007570.1, read as the reverse complement.
TTGGATAGATTCATATGTTGGGAACTGGGAGGTGGAAGCTGGGAGCAGAGCCTAATGGAAGGTCCTTAGGTCCACTGGAGCCCTTGTCAGTTTTGGCAAGAGTATTATTTTTGGAGACTGAGTCAAATCCCACACACCTTTGATGTCTTAATTTGATGCCTAATCTTTCATCAGGACTTTGTATCATCTGTCATGAGTCCTTCACCAAAGGCCAAATCAATAGTACTGCCCAATCTTGGACGTTGAATCTCCAGAACTCTGAGTTAAATACATATCTCAGGTGTTTCATTGTAACAATGCAAAGTAGACTAACAAAACCAGCTGTCTGGCCATATTTTGGACTAGTCAAGTTGACAAAATTCACCACTACATCTTCCGTTGAGTACAGATATGACTTTAAAATCCTTTCCCAAGGAAGGCTTCAGGCAGGGACTACTAGTCAACCTATGAATAAATTAGGAAAATAAAGCAAACTGTCTTCTGTGATCATACTTCAAATCCTCATTCGACAAGTTAGGAGTATAAGAAAGAAAAGGACATCTTTCAAAGTCACTCAGTTCAATATGTGATAGATGCAGGACTCAGGTTCCTAGATCCCAGCTCTGGGCGCTTCTTATCACCCGATGAAGGGTCTAGGGTGGATACTTCCTTGGAAGCAGTCTGTGTCTTTACACTTTCTGCACTCTCCATCCAACCAAACCCTAAAGATTGCAGTGTTTATTTTAGCGAACATACAAATCTGGTCTCTAAAGGATGAACATTAATAAAATATGCACTCTAACTCTATGTAACAAGGAAAATATAGAATACATTTTCTATTCCCATTGATCCTCAGGCCACTGGCAATCCACCAACAATTGATTTAGCCATTTGATTAGTTTGGGGGGGAAAACATTATATTTTAATGGGGTATATATAATTCTAAGTTACTGCTTTGAAGTTGAACCAAATATTAAAATTACCTCTTTTTATGGATGCTGCATAGCTATGAAGCTTTATAATTGCAGCCGGGGCTTTTTTAAGTGATTTGAACTGGGAAGGCAATTTCTGCAAAGCTTGATGCATGAACCTAGCCACCAGGCTAGCCAGCCCTTTTCACAAGCCAGAAAGGGCTCATAATCACACCTTGTGTGTGACCCACACTTCACAAACCTCAACAGATATACCTCTGGGCGGCTTCCCTTCCAAACAGCTCCCAAATCCACCTCTTGTCTCCATCCCTTGTGCTCGTCTCCACATCCAAGGACATCAGGACTTAACAGGATTCCTGTGATAGGATTTCTAGGTATTCCTCCTCATCTGCTTTTATCTATTCTTCTTCCAGCAACCAGAGATTCCTGTAGCAATGAAAATCATATCAGAGCAGGAGGTGGTGGCTCCTGCCTATCAGCCCTGCTCTCTAGGAAGCTGAGCAGGAGAACCACAGGTTTGAGTCCTCCTTGGGCAATGTGGCAAGACCCTGTCTCAGAATTAGAGAGGATGGAGGATGTAGTCTTGGTTGCAATCTTTAGTAACAGAAAAAAATGAAAAGAAAAATACATTAGGCATATTGTGCCCAAGTTATTGCTCAAAATTCCTGTTGGCCTCCTATTACTAGAAGCAGGAGCGTGAGGCAGGGAGTGTGTATGGGGTAAGCAGATTATGGCTGGGCATCTAATCAGTCCACACCTTGTATTTGTAAACAAAGTTTTATTGGAACTTGATCTTATCCATTTGCTTATTGTTTCTGGGTACTTTCTGGTAACAGCAGAGCTAAACAGTAGAATCTCAGCAACAGAGATTTCACCACCTGGGGATTTGAATCACTTCCTGTGCCGCCTTTTACAGACAAGCTTGCTGTGCTGTGGCCGTGAGCTCACCAGGCCTCTGGGACTGCCGCAGCCCTGGCCTCTTTAGTCACCACACTCCTCTGCTCACTTTATTCCCACTACATAATTGATAGATCCCGGAAGCACTGGCTGCCCCTGGACCTTTGCCTTTGCTATCCCTTCTCCCTGAAGGTTTCCTCTCCAAATGATGCTGACTCTTTCCTTTTGTTCATATCAATGAAAACGTCACCCCCAGTGGCCTTTCTGGCCCATCGAGTGATGCCTGAAGAGGACAGTCTTTCCCATGGTGCTCTGGCACTGCCATTGCATTGACATTTGTGAATGAGGGCAGGTGCTACTCATGACTGTGCCAGGAGAGAGGCAGAAGTCAGGTGGTGGCTCTGTTCACTGTGCTACTTTCTGTTAACTCACTGTCTTTCCCCCACAGCTGAGCCTGGATCAGCAACAACACTGGACACTTGGTATCCAGCTGCCACCTGGGTCCTCCCTACAATTCTTCAAGAGGATTCTGTTCCATCCCACATGGGACAACCGATGCTGGCACTTTCATCACTCCTGACCTCCAGCTTCTTGCACAGATGGTGCTGTCACTGATGCCATGACTTGCGCTGGTGCCTGTGGGTCATAGGGGTCCATTTTACTGACTACATGATGAGGCTCAATGTGATGACTGGTGCCAAAAGGAGCTTGAGCCCAGGACTTCCTGCAGTGGCTCCAGCTCCTCTGGCTAGACGCCTGCCTGAGATGCATACAAACAGCCTCGTAGGACAGGAATGCACTTCTCTCCCCCACCCATCTTCCCTCTGTAGCACTGTGCGCTCACTCTGGGACTACCTCACAGTCTGGCCTGGGCTCAGGACCTGGGTTTCAGTTCCTCACTTGGACCCCAAGGTGATGCACCAGCCCTGTACATCATGGTCTGCTGCAGTGGGACCATCTCAAGGGCACGAGGACCATGAGTTACTTTTTTCACTCCTGTGAGGTCTTCCCTAAAGGCTTAGGCAGGACGAGGCCCTAGCAGTACGCCCCCCCCCAATCCTGAGGCAGGACCTCTTGTTAAGATCCTGCATCATCTCCTTGAATCCCACTCTGCCCTGCACCCCAAAATCTGGCCTTAACAGGCAGGCTTTCATCTTCACTCAGAGACATATTGTATCGGCTGAGCGACATCAAAGGGGCCGTGTCGTTACATATTCTATGTCTGAGAAGAGAGCAGCAGCCCCTTGCTTTATTAACGTGGCAAATGTTGACTCTTGTAATGAAAAATGCACAAATGCCAGGCAATTTTTGATGAATAGGTAATAGAGAAGAGGACAGAAACAGGAAAACTAATCTCTCTCCAGGGCCTTGGAGCGATGTAGGAGGAGTCGCTGTGTGGAGCCACCCCTGTCCCGACAGGCTCATGGGATCCCCGAGGCTTGTTCCCCCAGACACAGGACTCTGGCTCTGACTGTGAAGAAGTTTCCAGAAGCTTCTGTCAGCTCCTCTGGATTCCAGAGTGGTGATATGTGTTACTCATTGCAACTGTCAAGTCATGAAAACCTCAGGAAGAGATAGTCTGAGTGCACGTAGCTCATCATAGCCACCATCTCACAAGCACTCTGGGGCCTGGCTGCAGGAGTCTAAGGAGCACTGACACAGGAATCCCTCTAATACAGGACCCGGGGAGAGCTTCAGACTGGAGCCCAGTCCTCAGAGCACCAGCCAAAGATAGGTTGTTCACACTTGCCAGGGGAAAATATATCTTCCTGCACAGAAGTGGGGATGCAGTGAAGTCACCATGATGGTCACTCCTCCTTAACTCTAGAGGTTATCAGTCCTCAGCACCAAAAATTCAGAGTTGTTGGCACCGAAAGATCATCCTTGGTGAGTAGGCTGAACCCACTCCCAGGGACTGGTGTCCACCTCGTGGTCCTACCTAGCAACTCAGCAGTGTCAGTTTTGGTTGGATTCTGCCATCTCTTCTTCATGACTGTGATCTTTCTTCAAGGTCCATTTCTTCAAGATCTCATCTGTTCAGTGGGTTGATACTCGACATGGAACTGAAAGTGAATCATGGAGAAGAAAGATTTTCTCTGCTCACTCAATAGTCGCTTTGTTTCAGAAAGCCAAGGAGAGGTTTCTAGGGTTTGGGTTTATGCCCAACGCTAAGATGAGCCCCTTCATTCTCTGAGAGCCAGCTGGCCATCCTACCATTCCATTCTGCACTGACACCATCTACTTGAGTGCTGCAGCAGGTCCACAGGTCAAAAGGCCCAGCTCCTGCTTCATGTGACGGATGCAAGCCTGGTTCCTGCCTGCACTTTGGACTAGGCAGCTATACAATGGGGGTTCCTATGACTCTCTTCTCCGGGAGCCATGTACTAAGCTGCTACATAAGTACAGACTTAGGTGGGATCGAAAAATCTCCTTAATAATACTCAGCCAAGCACGGTGGAATGTGCTTGCAATTTCAGCATTCAGAGAACCTGAGGCAGAATTTTAGCCTATCCTGGACAACCTAGCGACTTCCTGAGACTTTGCATTAAAATTTTAAAAGGCTGGAATGTAATTCAACGTGAAGGCCCTGGGTTTCAATTTTAGTCCTGAACAACAACAACAAAAAGAACTCTCTTATCATTTAGGAAACCCCAAGCATAATACCCATGCTAGGCCCTGGGACAACAAACAAATATACTTCAGAGACAGAGAATACTGGGTGACCAGGAAGTGAGAAGAGGAGATCACAGGGTCATGAGGCAGATTCAGGGAGGATGGAGCTAGTTGGAGACTCTGGTTGCTGATGGTACCAATACTTGTTATTAGTGGGCATCTACTTATCAGGCCCTCTGCCTGGCATCTTTTGTGCCTTTACCCACATGACCACTACCATGATTGGTGGGAAAAAGGTGTGACTTCCTTTTACAGACAAAAGTCCTGAGTCTCAGGGCCATAAATGTCCAAGGTCATTCAGCTCGTGAGAGGCAAAACCTTGATCAATCCTCTGATGGGTCCAAATCGGAAGCCTGGGATGACTGCAGGGGAGATAGATAGGGCCAGTGACCATGTGCTTTACCTCAGGGTGTGGCCACAGCAGCTGAGCCTAGAGCCAGGCTATCCTGTGACACCCCTCACACCTTCCCACTCAGCCTTGCTGCTGTCTCCAGGACAACTGGAGTGCTGGGGTTCACAATGCCATTGGTTACAGCCACCTTTCTTACTCTTTTAGAGGGATAGCACCCCAACTCAGCATGAGGGACTTAGGATGGGACTCAGTTTACCAAATTAGGGGTCCCAGGCCTCTAACGGTGTCCCTGAGCCCAAACAGCCAGGCAGGCACAGGGCTTTATCCAGGCTCACAGTGTGCTACCTCCCCCAACCTATGTGTGCAGATCTCTGAGAAGGTTTTGTGCCCTCAGGAGTCCAGAAACAGTTTGACTGCCCCTATCGGGTCACGTTAGTAGTTAACAAATCCTTGCTGCAGGCAAACTTTGTTGACAGGTTTAGCCAGCATTTCCCAAACTCAGAAGGGCCTATAATCAATCCCGTTATCATGTGGATAGTAGCTGTTGATAGAGCAGGCATCCCAGAGGACATACTGCCAGGCACAGAGAATGGAAGATGCCCTGAACCAGACACCTGGCCATGGGCTTTGTTCCTATTCAAATATGTAGGCTTGGTGGAATCCCACTACTTCTTTGTGCCTCAGTTTCCCTCTGAAAGATAGAACATCTTAGTCTGTTTTCTATTGGTGAGTAAAACCCTCAAGACTAGGGTCTTGAGACTAGGGTGTTTAGAAAGCATACAAACTTATTGACTTGTAGCTCTAGAGCCTAAGAACTGAAAAGCACGGTGCTGGGATGTGGTGCAGGTCTTCATGCTGCACCATATTCTGACACAGGACATCACATCACAAGACAGAGTGAGGTGGTGGCTAAAGTCTGCCTTCCTCTTTTTATACAGCCTCCTTGCCATTTCAGGGGTCTAACCTCATGAAATTATCTAGTCCTAATTATCCACAAAGACCCTGCCTCCTAAGATCATCAACATATGACTTTGGGGATGAAATTCCCAACATGGCAACTTGGAAGGGCACATTGAAACCATAGCATCAACATTTCCCACAGCAGCACTTTTCTAGGAGCATGAGAGTGAGGTGAGGTACCCTAGAGATTACTCTTTGTTTAAACAGTCATATATTTGTTTGAATGTGTACTTAAAAAATATATAGCCAGCCCAGGATAACTGTGATTTCATAGACAAATCAAATTATACTTTAAAGTAAATATAACCAAGTTAAAACACAGGGTCTCTTTAGAGAAAAGCATCTGAGTAACTTACACAGTCACCCGGACATGGTGATAATGTGTAAATGACTCAGTCTTAAGATGCAGCTGCCCTCAACAGTCTCTGAAGCTCTGCTCTCTATTCCTGTGAATCAGCGTTAGTTGCTTCTTGCTGGTTGAGCCTCAGTTTCTCTTCCATCTCACCATGGGCACCCTTCCCAGCAGCCTCTTCCTCAAAAGCAGGGGTTGGAGCACCGGCTGGTGTGGGAGCTGCTGTATGGCTGCCACTTCCTGGCTGGATCTAGCTCCGTGTTTCCATCTGCAAAGTATTCACAGTCACTGCCTGTCCTCTGGGGTGATAGCACGGTACCTAAGCAGGGGCCTGAGAGGGTTCATGCTCTGAGGGATGGAGGAGTGTGGCGCATATACAAAGACAGAGCCAGGTACTTGCTCTACTCAAGACTTTAGAGCCAGCAGCAATCACCCTGAGTCTGGTGGCCTTGTCCACACCTCCAGCGAGGGGCTCCTTGTTGTGTCTTGCTGGGGCAGGGCCTGGGTTGGTTCACAGGAAAGCTCACCTTGAAGCTGTCATGTCTCCTCAGGGGTCAGATTCTGCACACAGGAAAGATTCGTTCTCTCCGTGTCAGAGACTGGAGCTGCAGTTGTTCCTGTTTCTGTTTCTTTTTCCCACATCACAGCATTCTAAAGGATGGACCAGGCAGCTGGCACTTCAGTCTCCTCAGTGTTTCCCTGACTGATGGTGCTCATGGAGTCGGCAGGGAGGGATGTCTGGTACGGCAGCAAAGGAAAGGGTGAAGGAAGTAGAGATGGCTTATAAATAATCATCAGTTTAATGTTTACTGAATGGATACTGTATGTCAAGTACTTATGCTGCTGCTTAATTCTTGTTTAATTTGCAACAGTTCTATATTTTTCTTACTTTCTAGATGAAGAAATGAGGTATTCAGTAGATAAAATAACTTGCATCAAAGACTGCATAATAACTCAGTAGTTGTTTCAGTCGGTCACTGCCACATAACAAACACCCTCAATGTGCTAGGGTTTGGTTGCTATCAGTAATCCTGAAGTGCTTGGCTGGGCTTGGATCTACATGACTGATTCAAATCTGATCCACATGAATCTCTTTCTAAGGCCAGTAGTTTCTCCAGGTGTGTTCCTGTAGTTGAGACAGAGAACAAAAAGGAAGCCTAACCAGATAAGCACATTTCAAGCCTCTGCTTGTGTCACAATGGCTAGCATTCCATTGGCCCAAGCAAGTCATGTGGCTAGGCCTGAAATTAAAGGCAGGAGGGGTACATTCTGTCAGTTAAAATGAAGTGAGGGAATACTTGCTAGTCAAAGGCCGCAGCTACCACAGTGATAAAAGCAGGATTCAAATCATGATTTTGGTCATGATCTTTCCCCATTCATTGTCAAATCCCACCAAGTAGACAGTTGCCATGGCTTGAGATAGTCCATGCTTCCAGCCCTTCCTCACAGTGTGCACTCAGGGCTGAGACACTGCATGCTCATCCTCAACTGGCTCTGCTCCTCCCACTGCAGTTGGGTGCAGACAACTAGTGTTACAGCCCTGTCATTCCGTGGCCTCTCCCATCCTGTCCGAACTCTTGGTTGCACCTGTATCTACCTTCCTAAATACAGCACAAGGTGAAGATTCTGTACCTTCCCCCTAAAATGCGTATGTAGGAAGCAGACTTCCCAAGCTGCCCTGTATCCTTGGGCCAGATATGCACAGAAGCTCCCAGCTGAGGGCCAAAGGGGGCTAAGGCAGAGCCTATAGAGTAACATCAAACTTTGTAGTCCCTCACCTGAGACTACGTATGCCCAGAGGAAAGAGTACCTCCCCTTCACACAAGGGCCATTGGCCAGCCAACCCATATCATAGCTACTGCTATGAAGTGAGGGAATACTTGCTAGTCAAAGGGGTGGGGTGACATTTGAAACTGCTCAAAGAAATACTCTGCTAGCGGGGGTGAGCCAAACTGCACAAGGGTTTTAGAAATCTCAGGTTCAAGTCTTGATGTGTATGAGCTTTCATACCTAGAAAAAGTGCCATTATCTGTCTGAGGTACCTTAGTTTCCTTGAAAGTCACTCCAGTCCTTGCAAGGTGGTTGGGGCTGCCATGTAGATCCTTCAGTCTCCAGCAGAAGAGAGAAAAATCAGTGCCTTGGTCCCTCTCATTTTGAAGATAAAGCCAAGCAAAAGGCAGAGAAACTGTTTTCCTAACCTGAGAGTGATATTTGATTTAGACCTGCTCTCCAAGAACTCAGGTTCAAAAGCAGGGCTGGGAGCTGAGCCGTGGGGCTCGGGGGAGGGTAAGGTGACACTATTTACAAGGTAGCCCAGGTGACTGCATCATCCCTGGTAGTGGTGCTGCTGCTGCTGCTGGAGACAATTCAAGAGCATTATTTATTCATCATCTGAGTTTTTTTGGACTCTGAATTCAAACATTTGATTTGTCTCCTTCTCCCTCGCACACTCTCCCTCTCATCCTCTCTCTAATATTTGTTACAGCTGCACTTTTCAAGCCACTTACTGTCTGGAGGGTAAGTGGAGTGACACAGCTCATAATGTGCAAATAGATGGGAACCAAGCTCGTCAGCTCAAGTGAAATGAATTACTGTCCTGGTGAAAGGCGGTGATCGGGAGCAGCTGCCCAGGGAGTCAGGGAGGGCACTGGCAGGTACCATGCCTAGTGGCCGCAATAACACTTACTATGATTTATCAAAGAGCACTTGAAAGAGCCTTGGAGGTGTTAAATAGGCATGAAAAGAGGTTTCAAGGCACTTGAGTCCTGGCAGAGCAGAGTGATTAGCCTGCTCACATGCTGACCCTGTGAACAGCTTCCTTCCGGGATAGATGAGAGAAGGCACAGTCTTGAAAGGGCCTCAGTCAAGAGAGATGGCCAAGAGGCAGCAAGTTCCAGGGAGGGGGCTTTGGGCCAAGAATCTATCCTAGGATGAGATAGGCAAGTGACCCACTTCAGGATCCAAGTAAAAGGGGGACACAGCAGGCACAGGCCTTTGGGAGCTCAGGAGAGAGAGGTCATTTGGTCCAGGGTACACACCCAAGTGGTAACACCAGACATCCAGGTTGCCCACTGGGACCACACAGCACCCATCCAGAAAGGTCTTCCCAAACCAAGTTTTCACCCTCATCTGCTCTGTACAGAGCCTAAAATGCCCCTATGAGAGATGACAAACTTCTTTGCATGGTTTATTATAAAAATTCAAGCTGGGCATAGTAGCAACATGCCAAGAATTCCAGGATTCTGTGAGGCTGAGGCAGGAAGATCACACTTTCCAGACCAGCCTGAACAACTTAGTCACTTGACAAGACATGGTCCTGTCTTGAAATTAAAAAAATAAAAAATTAAAGACATATTGGGGATGTAGTTCATCACAAAGTCCCTGACTATTTGATGTCCGCAGAAAATCCCTAGGAGAGGAACAACAGAACAACCTAGGCCACACATAAATGAGTCCAAGGCAGAGTGAGGGCAGAGCTGAAGCCCCTGCCCCTTAGACTCCTCTAGGGAAGGATGTGTCACAGTGGGCTCTGGCTCTTTGTGAAGGGAAGGAGACATTATCCTGTGTTTTTGGAGATGTTTCCAGAATCCCTGGTCCCCATCAATTAGATGCCTGCAGCACCCTCAACATAGTTATGACAATCAGAGTGTTTCTGGGCATTTTCAGGTATGAGAAGCTTGAACTCATTTTTTTTTCTAAGCTGCAGACTTTGACTCCACGTAGACCCTGTGAACTCCCTGGACCCTGAACACTGTGCTTCTGCTGACCTCCCCATTCACTATGGGTAGAAATAGCACATCCCTCATTCGTATGTCAAAGCCCAACTTCAAGGCCCCCTGGATGTGACCTTGTTTGGAGAGAATCCTTACACACAGGTAGTGGAATTAACATGAGGTCATCAGAGCAGACCCTACAGCCAACATGACTGGTGTCTTTGTGAAAAAAAAAGGGAAATACAGACACAGTGACAGGTACACATTCAGGTCAAACACCAGGTGAACACAGAGACAAAGATGAGGAATACCAAAATTTGACAGCCAGTGCCAGATGCTCTCAGAAGTAACCAACCTTATCTACACCTTGACCTCAGACAACCCATCTCCAGACATTGAGACAGTGACGTTCTATCATTGAAATTGCCTAGTCTGTGGAACTCGTTCAAGCAACCCTCAAAAATTAAATACACCACTGGTCAGTTTTGCCTCACTTTTATACTTCAGGTTAATAACATGTACACACTTTTTTGTGCCCATAGTCCACAAGATTCTTTAGTCTTAGTTATCTTAAATAGGGTAAATATTCCATTAACCTTTTTAATCACAACTTCCCATTCTAGATTTCTCAGATTCACCTCTAGGGTGGCTGGATTTCTTTCATCTTGACTTTTTTTTTCCCCCAAGAAAGACTCACTAGTTCTATATAATGTGTAACCTTGAGGACATGTGCTGGCTTTATACTTGAGGTCTGTGTGGATGGATACAAAGTTGAAATACTTACCTTTTCTCTTTAGGTGATCAAGAAAGAGCACTGCTCCGGTGTGCAGTAAAAGTTGGAAGTTGCTATGGATAAATTCGAGACCAGCCCAAGTTTTCCTCTTGTACTTAGCTTTCTTCCCTCATCACCCAAAACACTAAGTACCCATATATTCTTATGATTCTTTTTTTCTTTGATCTTTTTTTTGGAAGTATAAGCGCCTCAGTAAGAGAGGCATTATGTCTGTATAATTTTTCCTATGTTCATAAATCTACAGTTTATATCTTCATTTCATAAATTTTTTTCTTAACTATTTGGGTGTATTTATTTTTGTCCTATTCTATTTTTTTAAATCAAATCTACCATATATATATGTTTGACCTTTTTTGATGTCTGTCATATTCTCTCATTTTATAGTAAATTTCATATTCACTTCCACTTTAAAATGACTTATATGGTTTTCTCTAATCTCTTTGTCACATCCTTGGCCGAATTTCCTGCCATGTTTATTTTCTTTAATTGTTGTGTCCTTTACTGTACTATTTGATTCTGTAAAGCTTCTACTTTCTCCTCCGTTTCTTTCCTGAGCATTGTTAGCTCGATTTTCATCAACTGAGTTCTTTTGTATAAAGACCATATCATGTACCATTTCTTGGGAGTCTACGGATACCCTTTGGTCCAATTCTTTCTCCATCAAATTGGATAACTCTTCATGGTGCGTATTCATCAACTATTTTCCCTTAGGTTTGGTTCCCTCCTTTGGTTTTTCAGAGTGAGACATGGAAATATGAAGACTCCTCTGACTATTCTTCTTTAGATGGAGACATCTGTTGTCCAGAAAAGGAACAAGGCACATGAGGTGGGTTCACAGAGTACACCAGAGAAACTCACACTTAATTCAGTTGTGATCTAGGTACTAAATCATACAAAAGATGAAGCAAGGATAGCAACATTAAAGTTTGTTGCCATGTTTGCTTAGTTGTGGTTGTTTCATGTAGAATCTGCTCATTTAAAATATTATTAGTAGTATAACACTTAGCTGTGATTATAAAATAATTATGTTCACATTTCAAAGTGTATAAAATGAAAACAGTGTAAAAAAAAAAAAGTGTGCATTCCCATCACCAGGGAAACTTCTGGTAACATCTGGGACATTTCTCCTCAGGCTCCACTGGCAGAACCAGAGAAGGCAGCAGGAGGTCCAGGGAGGTGCTCACTAAGGATCCCTTTAGTACCTCTTGGTCTGGGATAAATGTGTCTTGTAATGCCTTTCCAGTGTGGCAAATGAGGAGTTTAGAATAAGAAAAAGAACATGCTAGGCACTTTGCAAATCCCTCTACAAACGTTAAACAAATTCATCCTCACAATAATCCTATAAAATAGATCTCATTATTGTCATTCCAGGGTTATGGGTAAGTCTCAGTGGTAAAGTGGCAGGCGTAGGTAGGAACAGGCAGCACAGAGCTTGGAATCACTCTGTGCATCATTCCTCTGTCCTGCCTCCAAAACCCTTGCTATAGCTCTTGCTTATTGTAGCTACTTAGTATTTGTTGGATTTCACTGAAAGTTAAGTCATTTCTTTACTAGAAAGAGTTAGAGGTGAGTCTTTTTGTCCAAAAATAAGGATTGCAGTCTGTGTCATTAGTATGGCTACATAGAGAAGCATAAGCAAACAGGAAGTAGCAAGTGTTGATAGGAGAGAAGGGGTCCTTGCACACTGTAGTGGGAATCAAAAGGGTGTAACCTCTGTGGAAAACTTTGCTGAGTCCTCAAACACCTAACCACAGCACAATCCATATGATGGAGCAATACCACTTCTGGGGAAATGCAGAAGAATGAAGGTAGGAGCTCAGAGATATTTGTATTTTGTGTTTGTAGTAGCAATTCCTTCCAATAGCGAAAAGGTGGAGATGACTTCAATATCCATTAATTGAGAAATGGTTGAACAAACTAAGACCTAGACGTGTATTGGAATATTGGCAGTCTGAAAAAGAAAAGACGTTCTGATACATGCTGGCACATGGATGAATCTCCAGAATTATGTTAGGTGATATAAGTCAGTCAGAAAAAGACACTAATTTCACATCCATGAGGCACCTAAAGTATCAGATTCATAGACAGTAGAATGAATGGTAGTTTCCAGGGGCTGGAGGGCATAGACTGGGACGTTGGTAGCTAATCAGGACAGTGTCAGTTTTCCAAGTGTTCTATGCACAGGTAGTGCTGATGATTGCCGAACAATGTAAACAGACTTAATGCCACTGAACCATGTACCTAATATTGTTTTAGATGATACTTCTTTACGCCATCTATATTGAGCATTTTCTTAAAAACACTTGAACAAAAAGTTCATAAGTTGAGAGAAAACTGAAGCCAAGAGAAAAACATGTCGCAGAGCTAAAAAAGGAGCCTATGGCCTCCAAGGATGGCTTATGTCCTTGGAAAGGGTTGAGTCCAGGTGGATGCAGGAAAAGGTCCATTTGACTTGCTTCTCCTCTACTGTAAGGTTCAGGTGTAGCTCCCTCTGCATCTCCCTCTGAGTTTTCGTGGTATTGGAACTGGTTAAGGATTTTTGACGGCTCTGGCCCTGTCCCCCTGACAGTGACTAGAGGCTTCTGAGTCCCAGAGCTCAGGCCAACTTGCTCAGCTGCACAGCTGATCTTATCTCTTGCTCTGTCATGGATAGCAACCCCTGTTCTGAGCTCCCATTTCCTTCTTTATCACACCTGCCTCTAGGTCTCTCCATGCTCCCAGCACCAGTGCAGGCTGGGAAATTATTATTTTTTCCAGGATTTGACACTAATTATATTCCATCAGTCTGGAGATGACACCTTTAAAAATACTTTAATATAATTTAAATTGTCATAATTTTGGCCAGAAACAATACTGACATCATCAGTATCACTACTTAGAAGAAAATACCCATCATAACAGTGCAGTATACTTCTTAGGAAACAGAGATGTCAAAAACCCCAAGTTCAGAAAGTGGGTCTCTGTATGGAAGGAAGGTTCAGGAATACCTTTGCCAATTTATTTCATTTGTATTTCTCTTTTGTATTTGTGCAAAAGAGCAACCTATGATAATCTTTGTTTATTTAAGTGTAAAAGAGCTTTCATTAAGTATGAGGTAAAAATTCTAAGTGACTGAAGAAACGTACATACTTCACTTGGCAATGACTTAATTTTCTTACTGCATAAAATAATGATGCATTTACCATTGATGGAGTCAAGGAAATTCAATAAAATGTAGTAATAAATGTTAGTGCTGTTTGTCATCTCCTCCTCCCCACCTCACTTGCCCACACAGACAGTTCAGCCTCTGCTCAGACTCCAGCACCTGGCTAGAGTTTAATAAAAATTTCTAGAATTGACTTAGATGAACAAGCAGACACCTCTGAGCAATAATCACACTATTCAGGATTGGGAGGGAGATGTGTTTCAGGGGCTCAGGAAGTAAATCACTGAGCCAATGCACAGGAGGAAGCCCAAATCAATACACAGATAATTTATTGAAATATTAATTAGTTTTTTCTCCCTCTGTCCCATCAAGCAGGTAGGCGGACTTTGCAACTCTTGGCCTCAGGAGTTTTTAACAAGGCTGCAAACTTTCCTTCTGCAAAGAGGAAGTCATTGAATAGCTGGGATTGGAGGCATGAGGCTGGCTGGGGATGCTGGCTTTGATGGCAAGTGGTGAGCTAGTCTGAGAGGAAGGAGGGGTGTGTTCCACTGATATGCAACCTCAGCAGATCTGGCTGCAAGGCTGGTTCCCAGTTCACAACTCTTAGCCACCCTCGAGCTCTTGTGTTTCTTGCACAGAAGGGTAGTCTAGGAGCCTGAAGGACCCTGCAGGCTGAGACAGCAGGAGCCTTTGAGTTGAGCAATGGATTGAATGCCAGACCCTCTCCGGGGAAGTGGGTGGAGAGCTCCATATACCTGTAGTTACAGATGCTACCAACCATCTGTTGCAGGCATTAGGTGTCTCCACATTAGAATTGAAGAAGTGAAAAGATAATAAAGAATATGCTATTTGTTGCACAGTCGTGTTTATAGACAGCCTTCTACCTTGAGATACCAATAAAATAATTACCATAACGTGAGCAGCTAAGGATCCACCTCCCACTCCCTGAGAATGCATTAGAAGTCACCCCAGGCCTAAAACTCCATCTCCCCAGACCCCGCGGGCAAGGGTCAGGCACTTCCACAGGCTGGAGGAAGCTGTTCCGCAAGTCAGGATGAAGACAGCTTTAATGGGCTTAGAGTCACGTGTCTCTCAAAGGCCAGCCCCCCTGGATGGCTGTTTGCAAACTCCTCTCCAAAGCCGCTTCCCTTGAAGAGAGTTGCTACACAATCATTACAAATTGATTGCAAAAGAGCTAACAATCATGATTAAATCATTAAATTCTTGTCTACGCTTCAGAGAGCGGTGAGAAAATTAACTTCCCACCAACCTAATTTTTTCCTGAACATGAAATAATGATTTTCTGCCCGTCTAATTACAAAGCCAACATCTGATCAAGCCAGCATCCAGGGGGGATTATCGCATGCACGAGTATTAGACCTCATTACCAGCTTGAGTGCAAAATTATTACATCTTGTAATTGGATGGTGAGATTTATATACAGATCGGCCCGGTTTCTGTAAGATTGTAATTACAAGCTTCGTTGGTTAGCTACTTATCACTCAGCACAGAAGAGAGGAAAATAAGCAACAGAAAAGGCATTTCATTAACCCATAACCCTATCAAGGGAAAGCCACTGTAACACCCATGTCTGCATTAGGGAGAACAGCTAAATTCACAGATGAAACAATTTATTATACTCTTTGCAAATGGGATTGCATTTTGTTTAACCCCTAATGAACTCTTTGGGTAAAGTGTCTGAACAAACCATTCATTTTATAGACAACTAGGTTCAATACAGTAATTATAAGGGGTAACTGACTGAGATAAATGCTCACCTGCTTAGAGGCAGTTGATTGGAAACACAATTGCTGGGCGCTGGGAGCTGCCACAAAGGAGCCAGGGACTGGGACTGGCATAGTTTTCCCAGGAGCTGCTGGAGGCACTGGGATCCTGCTTGGCAAATCCACCCCGCTAGCTGGGAGGGACGTCAGGCTTGGCTGCAAAGGCTGAGGTTTAATAAAGCCGCAAGGGCAACACAGCTTAACAATTTTAGAGGCGATGGTGTGGAACAGGGAAATCTAAATACAGCCTGATGAAGGCTCCTCGCATGCTCCAGATGCCCGACCTAAATTAAATGTTACCTTTTCACATGTTTATGGCACAACAATGGGCCTCACACAAAGTCGGCTCAGCAGGGTGTGAAAGTGAAGGAGGAGTGCAGGCCGCGCAGGTGATTTTCCTGTCTGCTGCCTGGCTGGCACCTATTCTCTTCTAGGAGACAGGGAAGTTCAGCACAGCCTGGTGCCTGGAGTATTTTGTGAGTCCCAAGAGGTACAAGCCCTTCGAACATCAGTGTATATAAATAAAGTTTTATTAGAACACAGCCACATTTGCTGGTCTGCTTTGTCCCTGGCTAGTTTTAGCTACCATGCAAACTGGGGGAAAAAAAACAAAACAAAATATCTCACCTCTGGAAAATAATTTGCAGACACCGTTTCTAATCCATTCAGTCGTTTACTCGACCTTTCAATTCATGAACATGGACTGAGTAGCTAATGGCTGGGGATTTAGCCCTGGACACAGGGCAGAGGCTCCAGAACAACTGAGCATCCATTTCTGCTTTGTCTGGTAATAGTGTCCTGGATTTCTGCTGTGGATCCGGCCTCACTGTGACCCACTCCATGTCACCCAGGAGCCATGACTGGTGGAGGCTCGATGCATGACCCATCTGGAACCATGAACTGCAATCCAAGGCCTTTTGCAGGGACAAAGAGATGATTTCTTCTTTAGCTGGAGTCGAGCTTAAATGGCCTAGCTCTGGAACCACACGAAATGTGTTGCTTCCCCTGGGAAACCTTCTAAAAGCCTCCAGTGAGGATAGTGGAGCTGGGTGGTGGGAAGGCCAGTCCCTGACTTCCTTCTCTGAGCCTCTGCAATTCACAGTGCCCAAATTGGTCCACTCTTGGTCTTTTCCACTTTATGAGCCACTTAAATACTTGATTTTGCTTGAATCAATCTATTCTCATATCAGAAAGAACATATTTGGTGCACACACAAATACTGACAAGGGAAGCAGAGTGAACTTAGTGGTCATGAGGTTGTGTCCAGTATGCTGCCGAAGCACAGGAGGGTAGAGTTCTGCATGTTTTGGAGCCTTTCCTGGATGAGAGGGCTTTGAATCTGTGGTCTAAGGACTGAGTGAGTTTCAATGGATGGAGAATATGGCGCCAATCTAAACTGAAGGCAATAGCAGGAGAACACTTAAAGAACACTTAAAGAATAGCAGTATAACTTAAAGAAGAGGATGAAGGGACCTGGGAGACATTGGAGGAAGAATGTCTATCTTGCAAAGGTGTTGGGATGTCACTTCTGTAGTTGGGCCAATAAAATCACAGCTTCAGTCTTGCCAGCCAATTCCTTCTTTCCCACCTGTGTAGACTCTGATAAAGCATCCTTCAACCCTGCAAAGGCTCAGGGGGGAAGAAGAGAAAGGTGTCTCTGGCCAATAGTCAGCTAGGAACATCCCTGCAGTCTCAGAGGCTCCTATGGTTTGAATATGTCCCCAAAAGCCATGTGTTAGAAAGCTAATACCCAAACTCATATGATTGTGATCTCCAGGGACCTTTGGAAGGTCATAAGGATTAGATGAAGCAAGAGGATGGCCTCTCATGATGGCATGAGTAACTTTAGATGAGGAGGCAAAGTGACCCCAGCTAACACACTTGCTGTCTGACCATGTGATGCTCAACAAAGTCACATGGTGTTGGAGCAAGATAGCCTTTACCAGAAGCTGTACAGACCTGGCATCATGCTATGGGATCCCTGTCCTCCAAAGCAATGAGCCAAACCACTATGTCTAGGCATTCAGCTATCATGGCAGAAAACAGACTAAGTCACAGATCTTCATGATCTGAGTCCTGCCAGCAACTACATGAGATTAGAAGTGGATCTTCCCATGTTCATCCCTCACTTGAGATTCTAGTCTGACTAATGACTCAGTTGCAGCCCTGTAAGAGATCTTGAAGCAATATACTCAGCTGAGCTGTGACCAAATTTCTGATCCATAGAAACTATGAGAAATAAACATTTGGGAAAATAAACACGTGATATTTAGTGGTGCTAGGTTTGGGGTCCCTTGTTATACAACAATAGATAACTAATACACTCAAATCACCAAAACAATGGTTCTTGGAAGTTGATTTTTCTCTAGAGTAGAGGTAGAGTGTTGTTGTTAAGGAAACTTCAGCTCAAGGTTGAGTGAGGTTGCAGTCACCACACAGACTCCAGGGAGGGTTTCAAGGAACATTTCCACTTTATTATTGCTGGCACTGGGTTTATACAAAGATGGTATAGAGGGCAGGATAGAGGTGTGCTGCAGAGCTGGTCATTCCTGATTGGTGTGTTAACACCATATCATTCTATTGGTCTTGTGATCTGCCTCTGGAAAGGACCTGTTTGCTTGGTACTTTCGTTATGGCAGAGGGCCTTAGAGTCATGACGTTGAGCAAGGATGGGATAGATTTTGTTTAGCATATAAGTCTGGTTACTATGCACAAAGGCAGGTGTTCTCACACCTCTCAGTGTTCCATAGTGTGCTACCAAACATACGTGTGGCATACCTGACTAAGTCAAGCATGAACCTCTCCCTTCAGTAGAGTAATAGACAGTAATCAGAAAGAAATGCCATCAGGATCCAGGAGGAAGATGAGAGCGAAGCTATCATTTTTCTGCTATTAAATTTAATGTTGGTATGTTTCAAATGTTTTCTTGAAGTTGCCATACATGACAAAGGAGAATATTTTAAAATCTAGGCTCATACTTACCAATTATTTTAGTCATTTATGGCAAAGAGAAAAAAATGACCAAATATACATGGAATGCCTTCACACAGGCCTGTCCGAATATATAACTCACATCATAATTGGTACACTTCTATTACACTGGAGCCTAATACTCAATGTGAATGTGGTAGTGTTAAGAGACAGGAAGTGGTTAGATTATGAGGCTTCTCCATCAGGAATTTGAGTAGTGTCTTTATTAGAGAGGCCCAAGGGAGCTTTGTTGCCTCTTCCAATATGTGAGAACACGTAGAAGTTATCAAATCCACTAGCATTTCCTCTTGATCTTGGTCTTTCGAGCTTCCAGAAAAGTAAGAAAATCAATCGTATTTACTAACAGTTGCTTATAAACTGCCCAGTTTAAATTATTTCACTACAGCAAGCTGAAGGAACTGAGGCAATTTCTATATCCCCAGGGTCTCTAGATCAGTGCTTTGTTGAATAAATGAATGGATTCAGGAACATCATTAGTGTGGACACTCAAACAGCACACATATTAAGTGTTGAACTGAAGATGAAATGAGCAGTATTTGTGATGCTATTGTAATTGTGAAGCTATTATACCACCAGCAGTTACTATCACATGACACAATATTCCCTGGGGAGAGTTGGGTGTCAGGCATAGGGATAGAAGTCCACATTTCAAATTAGCTTTCTGATCTTTCTAGTTGGCCACCTTCTTTGCTCTGAGTAGACAACTCTTGCTTTCTCTCACCACTTGGTGGGCCAGAAATCTGTGTAAAGAAATATTTTCCTTCAGTTCTACTGATGTTACCATTATTAACTTTAACTGTGAATTTTTTTTGGGGGGGGGAATTTTTTCAGTCACTTGTTCTTTTTGTAAAAGTTGATTTAATTAAAATAAGATAAAATAATCCCTAAATTCAATTAAACTAGCACTTGGAAAACACAACTCTCCAAACGTACTGAAAGGAGAAACCAAACCAAATCAAACATAAAACTTGCTAAGAGTGATTCAGGCTACATGTGTGATGACTTGGCCTCTTGCCCTTGTGAAGTTTACAGTTCCTGAATGAAGGAATCATCCCAGTCCATGGATTAAAAACTTGCTGGCATTTCATGTGTGGGGTGTGTTATAAGTGTCTTCCAAGGAAGGATGTACTGCGGTTAAATGCTTGACCCTGAGGGTGGCACTGTTGGGCGATGGTAGACCCCTTTCCCAGTGGGGTCACGTGCGAAATCTCTGGGCTACAGGGGCATGAAATGGTTGACTTGCAATCACTTGAGAGTTCTTGAAGAGGAATGAAATAAAAAGAGTAAGTCTGGCCTTGCTTTTCCTATCTCTGCCTCTTTCTGCTCCTGACTGAAGACAGGATCATTGCTTCTACACAAACTCCCACCATTGCGATCCGGCATTCTTTATGAAACTGAGCCAATACCTGTGCTGTGCACTCATACCTCGAGCACTGTGAGCTAAATAAAGCTTTTCTCTTCATAAAGTTAGCAGGCTTGGATATTTCATTGTAGTAATACAAAGAAAACTAATAATAAAATGTTTCCTTAATTTTAGACACAAAATAAATAGGTTTATTTTCAGACTCTCAATTTCAACCCATTGATGGTAGGCTGGTGCCACTCAGTCTTGATTACTATTGCTTTGTAGTACGTTTGGAATCACAGACACATGATTCTTTCTACTTTGCACTTCTTTTTAAAAATTGTTTTGGCTAGCTGACAGCCCTTCAAATGCCATATGAATTTCAAAAGAAGCTCAGCAGTTTCTATAAATAAATCAGCTGGGATTCTGACAGGATTGCAGTAAATTTATACATCAGTTCGAGAAGTACAGACATTTTCAAATTCGTGAATATGAACTATGTTCTACTTAAGATTTTGATTTCTTTTTGCTCTGTTTCACATCTATACAAATTCAAATCAGCAGCGCAATGAGATATTACTTTGTATCCATTAAGTGGTTTAAAACAAAAAAACCCACACAAACAAAGGTTGGTGAGGAAACTGGAACACTTGTACACTGCTGGTAGGAATGTAAAATGGTTCAACTGCTTTAACCATTAGTCTGGCATTAGTCCTTAAATGGTTAAACACAAAGTTAACACATGTGCTAGCAATTCCACTCCTAGGTACATACATAAACGAATTGAAAACATGTGCCTACAAACAAAATTATACATAAATGTACACTAAGAAATTACTAATGATATCTAAATGTTGGGAATAACTCAAATGTCTATTTAACTGATAAATCAAAGGTAAACTGTGGTCTGTTCACACAACAGAATATTATTCAGCCATAAAAATAAACAAAGTGTTCTGCTTATTACAACATTCATGAATTTTGAAGACATACCAAGTAAAAAAAGCCAGTCATATAAGATTCCATATTATGAGATTCCATCAATATAAAGTATTCAGAATAAGGAAATCTATATAAAAAGAAAGCAGATTAGAGGTTTTCTGATGGAAACAGTATACAGACTTGATAACTGAGAATACAACAGGTCTTTTTGAGGAGGCAAAACTGTTCTAAAACTATGATGATGGTTACTCAGGCTTGTGAATATAGTATAAGGCACTTACTGTATATTTTGTTTTATATTTTTAAACATTTTATAATATACTGCATTTTATTAAATTTTCCTATATGCCTATAGTATATTTTGATCATATCCAGTCCTCTTCATACTCTTCCTTTCATCCTCTCTTGAACTGTATATTTTAAGTGAGTACTTTGCATTATAGGTGAAATACAGCTCAATAGAGTTGTTAAGGTTTTTAAAATTAGGCTGAAATATAAATATAATGAGTAGAGCTTGCCTTTCCATATAAATCACAAGGCAGACCCATGGCAACAGGCAAGAGTCCTAGAGCCTCATGACTTAAGAACATCACACCCACTCCTGACTCTACAATCTTATTACATGAGAAAGAAATACTCATCCACTTCCAATTCAAGTATTTAATTGCTCTGTGGGAGCTTTCCAGACCTTATTCTCCTTGCCCATAGTAAGAAGTAACACTCTATTGACCAGGATCTTGGAAGAAGAAGTGGAACAGAATCCCCAGGAAGCAAGTGCTAGACATTTTATCTCAAGATGAATTGGAACACTGAGATTTTGGAAATGTTTGTTAGCACAGCATAACACACCCTTTACTGATTGACATGACTACCAGCAAGTTAAAATCTATTTGAAGTTTTTGTGTTTGGACTTGCTTTGGGTGGACTTGCTTAGGATGTCGGCGGTGGTTTTAATATGAAATAATACTTCCTCTTGAATTTTTGACATATATTAAGGCTTCAAGAATATATTAGTTGTTTATGCAGTGATTTTATATACCCCCTGAGAACATCTCTGGTAAATGCAAAATCCAGTTTAAGAAGTTTCAATCTAGGGGCCAAACTCTCCATCCTGAATCCCAGGAGAATCGAAACCATTTGATAATGGTTTAATTAACACTATTTGGTACACAGATGGAAGGTCTTTCCTCTCACTATAAATCTGCTGTCATGAATGAGGACACTGAGAGTCCTTTGAGAACAAAGGTAAAGGGTGTGGACAACACCGTAATTTAGGTCTCCAAGATCCCCTCAAGGCCCATTCCTCTTCCCTTCCTCCAGTTTATATTCCAACCTCAACCTGACCAATTTTACTTCTCCACTTGCTACCTACCCTATGTGCTGCCATAACATAGGCTCAAAAGCAGCAGAGCCCATCGGTCATGATCGGCCATCTTTGAAACAACCTTCATTGACCTTTCCTCTTCAAAGTTGATTATCTCAGGCATTTGTTATAGTAATGGGAAGCTGACTAATAACACAGTCTTTACAGTCAGGCATAAATACAAATCTTCACTTTGCCAGAATTCAGATCTCTTTTTAAATCTCAGTGTCCTCATCTGTAAACTAGAGTCACAGCAGCACGTATTTCAGAAGGTGAATGTGAGAGTCAAGGGCAACAATGAGCTGAAGCATCTCACACAGAGCTGTGTCACCATCAGGTGAAACACATGTCAGTCACTGTTCTTAATAATCTGATTAATAACCTGATATTAAAACTACTGGGTAAGCTCTAATAAAATCCAATGGTAATTAAGAAATGGTGGTAGTGAGAGTATGGCAAATAGAAACTCTCATATCCAGCTAGTCAAAATATGTACTGATTCCTTTCTTCGGAATATACATTGAAAATAAGTACAATTTTACAATCCATTCTAATTCCATTAGAAATTCAAGGGAAGTAAGAAAAAATATTCTAAATTCAATAAACAAACAATATAAAGACTAAGCTGAAGAGATGGGTTAAATCTATTCTGGTGAATCTTGTTAAGAGTATATCAAAAGCGTGC
This sequence comes from Petromus typicus, assembly GCA_004026965.1. NCBI lineage: Eukaryota > Metazoa > Chordata > Mammalia > Rodentia > Petromuridae > Petromus > Petromus typicus. The sequence continues at coordinate 32,129 of PVIR01007570.1, read as the reverse complement.
TGGGCGTGGTGGCTCACGCCTGTAATCCCAGCACTCGGGAGGCAGAGGCAAGAGGATTGTGATGTGAGTTTGAGGCTGAGCTCAGGGCCAGCCTGAACCACAAAGCGAGACCCTGTCTCCAAAAACCTAAAAAAAAAAAAAAAAAAAAAAAAAAAGAGTATATCAAAAGCTTTAAAACTTTTTAAATGGAATTTACTTAAGAAATACACATTTCACATTCTATCATAACCAATATATATGTGTATATATATACATATATATATAGTTGCTTAACTATATACAATCATTATAAAAATTATTATCCTCACTAGTGTATGACAGTCTAATAGTTTTCTACTTTATGTAATGTAACTCTTTACTGTTTTGCTTACTTTTAAATACTGACTTCACTCACTAAATTTGTTTTCTAATCCATTGATGGATCTCTGGCTCCAGTGTGAAAAACACTGTCATACGAAATTTTTATTAAAGATGATTTTGAGGGCAGAGGATTTAGCTCAGTGGTTTCAGTGCCTGCCTTGCAAGTGTGAGGTCCCAGGTTCAATCCCCAGTAACCACATACAATAATTCCAGGAGTGGTGACTCACATCTACCAGCAATCAGTACCACATACCACAGTGCCTGGCATGGTGGCTCATGCCTGTAATCCCAGCACTCTGGAGGCAGAGTCAGGAGGATTGCTGTGAGTTTGAGGCTGAGCTCAGGGCTAGCCTGAACTACAAAGCAAGACCTGGTCTCATAAAAAAAAAAAAGATAATTTTGAATATATACTCACTAAATGGAGAGGTAACCAAAATATAGTTACCTCAGCTCATAAACTTAATTCTTTCCATGAGGCTAGTCACAGAATTTATTCCATGATTTTGCTTATAATTTGCTAATGATAAATAAATTGTATATCTCATAACAAAGTCAAGTAACCCCATCAGGATTGTCTATGTTTACATGTCTCACCCCCAATAGGAAAACAACTGAAAATATACAACAAAATGAACAGCAAAACAATAGTCACTAGAATAGTGAGATTACAAGTTAAAAGATTTTTTTATGGCACTAGAGAAAGAACTTAGAATACCTGCACTGAGCTATACTCTTCCCCATTTTCCTTTTAAATTCCTTAAAAGTTATTTTGAGTTAGGATCCCACTAAATGACTAAGTTGTTCAAGCTGGGCTTGAACTTGCCTTCTTCCTGCCTCAACCTTCAGAGTACTGTGATTACAAATGTACTCACCACACCTGGCTAATTTTCCTTTGATTTGTCTCTACTTTTCAAAGCATATATTACTGAGTATTTTTTTTAAAATGAGTCCATCCCATAGGAAAATCCAGAGTCAGGGCAAAGAGGCTGCACCGACTAAATCACATTAAACAATGTGACTCTTCAGACTCCTGGCAAGAACCTGAGAAGCACTCAGACCTCTTCGTTCTTCCTTTCCCTCCCTCACCCTGTTCCCTTCCTCCCTCACTCCCTCTGTTCCTTTCCCATTTTCATCCTCCATCCTTCCTCTTCCCTTTCTTTCCCCTCCTCTCTCTCTCTCTCTCCTCTCCCTGTTTTCCATCACCCCTCCTAGCACACACGTACAGAGCACAACCCCAGGCTTAGGAAGATAATGAGTGATGTGAGAACCGAGCAGAACACAGTAGTCCTGACACAGCTGGAGCCCTGACTCTGTGGGTCTCAGCTTTGGGGTCAAGAGTTGGCACAGGGTTTATAAAGGGAACACCTCCAAGGCTCTCCTAGACCGAGTCACCTCAGGGCACCAGCTGGCTGAGCATCCCTGTTGGATGAGTTCTGATAGAAGAGCTGAGTGACAGAGGCATGCTGCCACCAGGTCACCATTTTTCTGGACCTGATCAGTTTTTCTGAGAAGATATCACCCTTATTTTTTCTTCCACCAAACTGACTACTTTCCTGCAGTTTGTCTGGAAAAGCCAGACTCAGAGCCCAGCACATCTTCCTTCACAGGAAAGTCTGGGACTCTTTAGGGCATCACAGTCCTGGTGAAGCTCACATGAGAGAGAGAGAGAGAGAGAGAGAGAGAGAGAGAATATACACATGAATGAGCAAATGTTTGAGTTTAAAATCTCTATGGTTGGTAAAGGAGAGCATTGTGTCAGAGATCAGCATGGATACTTTAGCGCTCGGTGGCCAGGAAGGTTTTCAGGCAGAGGAGCATTTTGTGTGGAACCATGGGTGCAGGTAACAAGCCAGCCCTAATCGAGGACATTTTGAGAAAAATCTGCAAGTTTCCGTAAAAGAGTAGCAACTTGGTGCTTATTCGACAGCCTGGGAAATAGGGATCCTACACACTGAGCACCATAGTAAAAATGCCCAAATTCCATGAACTAATTCCGGGTGAGGACATTGCTCTTTGCAGCTAGTGAACGAGCCTGACACTCACACCTAGGTAAAGGCAAAATCTACCTGTACCACTATTTATGGCTGCTGTTTTCCACAGCCATAAACTATGAGTCCAAACTTCAGTCCTAGAGAGCTGTTTATTTCCTTTTGCACTGCCTTCTACCCCCACTTCTTCTCTTGAATACCTCGGCCAAAGTCAATAGGGATGATAGCTTTGAAACCTGGCCCTCCTGGACACAAACCACCCACTGCAGAGTGATGTGCAGGCCATGGGAACTGGTCCCAGAACCAGGGAACATGAGCACCGTGCCAGGCAGGTGGTCTTCTGGCCAAGTCTGCAGAGGCTGCCGCAGGGGGGGCTGCAGGGTGGCTAGGTGGGGCCAGCGAGCTGCTGTGGTTGGAGAAATGAGTCCTCTTCTGCGTGAAGGTCACTTCCTGGATTTAAAAACATGTCCATCGCCGTACCTGTGGCTTCTGACCGCATGTGAAAGATACTGAGAGGGATTTAAAAGGAGAATGTTTGTCCTCGGTTCCTTAAAGGCTTCACATAACCTTCAATTAGGAAAAAAACAAACAAACAAACAAACAAACATGTGTGTCTTAATTTTCTGAGTTCCTTTGGTGGGTTTCTGTTACTGACAAACATGAAAATAAGCACAAATGTGATCATTTTCATTTGTGCTTAGGAGTGTTTATGCCCGTTAGCATGTCAGATGTTCCCAACATTTATAAGCAGTATGCTTATTATACTTACTAATATTAAATAGCATTATGAAGAGTATCATTATTAGGTATTCAATAATTACATAATTATTATTAGCCTGGAGAGTCTGAGTACCCACTGCAAGGTAATGTGGTAGGTTAGCCATTATCCTTGCTGCTGAGACCTAACACTTGACACTCAACACTTCAAGGAAGAGAGGTTTGCTCCAGCTCACAGTTACTGAGGTCTCAGTCCGTGGTCAGCAGGCTCTGCAGCAGAAACAGCATGGTAGGATGGCCTGCCGCACAGGGAAAGTTACTGAGATTATGGTGGCCAGCAAGCAGACAGAGAAGTGAGGAGCTGATGAAAGAGTATAGGCTTCTAGGTCACACTCCCAAGGACTTACCTCCAACCAAGACCCACCACCTAATAGAAAGTCAACTACAGGCCCCCAGAATCCAGCCTCTTTTCCAAAGTCCAGCTCTGAACACAAGAAGCCCACGAAGAACATCTAGAGCTTAACAATAATCTTCCGGTTAGCATCTGGCAAGACCAGGATTCCAGTCCGGGTCTATGAGGATTCAAAACTCCAGCTGCCCTGGCACCTAGGAATGCCTTTGGCTTGAACAGAGAGGGGCTGAGAGGATTAAAATGGGCTTCAGAGACCACTGTGTCCCTCACTGTGCAGGCCAGGGCCTCAGACTAAAGTTTGTGGTCCCAAACGCTAGAACTGGAGAGATGGAGGGGCTGGGGGGAATGAAGGGAGGGCAAGCATCACACAGCCCGGTGCTCACACCCCCACCCGTACCACCAGCCAATCAATACAGGCTTACATTTTATGAGACAAGGAGTTAACTTGTTCAATTACAGGAGAGACAGCTCTATTCTTTCGTAACAAGTAATCTGAGTAGGGAAATCGATCCTGAGAGGCCCCATGCGCGCTGGCTAATTTTATATTATCCTCAGCCAATGAGTGAGCTCAGAGTAATGGAGCTGTTGTTACAGTTCATGATGGGGGGGCGGGGATCAACGGTGGGACAAGCTGAGCTCAGCCTCACAGCTGCAGCAAAGAACGGATGGTGGGGGGCACTGGATGGGGGAGCACCTTCCCTTACTTATAGTCCTGGCCCAAACACGCTGGGCTCAGGCCATAGGCCCCTAAGGCAGACACAGCTCTCAGGACTGAGACCCTGGGGCTCCCACTCCCCAAGCCCATGGCCCCCAATAGCCAGCCATTCAGGGTTGGAACCAGAGAAAGGCAAAGTCCTGTCATCACCATCACAAGGGGGCCTTGTGATCACCACATTCTCTCTGTTGTCCTTTGCAAGCAACTTTTGGACAGGGCCCAGGTTTGGGCTGGCAACAAATCACCATCGGCATCTTGATGACCCAAACACTAATTCTTGTTTTTCTTCCTAAACACAGGGCTGAGAGATAGACAGGCTTCCACTGTTCTCTGTGTGTGCACGAACCAAGGGATGCCTTCCCCACTCCCCCAGGCTTCTGGCTGGAGCTTCATATTCCTGGGGTAGTGGCCCCAGTTTCCCGCTCAACCCCCACATCTGGGTCGTTCCAAGTTCCTCACCACAACAGAAGCAACATGTGCTGACCCAGCAGTTTCTAATCCTGTCTTGTTTGTCCCTCTGTCAGCCTTTTGGAGGAGGCTGTATTTGCTAGGTGAACAGCTGGTGGCAGCCTCCTCACCTGCGTGGTCAGGTTTACCAGCCTGTTGATTTTACTTGTAATAATGTTTAGTACTCATCATGCAAGAGCCATGTAATGCAAATTTCATATGAGTTATTTTCTTCCACTCTCCTAGTATTGTTATTGTTATTATTCCAGATTACAGGTAAATTGACTGAAATTCAGAGAAGATAAGCAATATGCTCAGGATACATAGGTAATAAAGGTCACAGCCACAATTTGAATCGGGCCTCTCTCATGAGTCTCCTACATTTAGAAATGAATTCTTGGAGAGCAGGAACCACATTCTTTTGTTAAAGCCTCTGTCTTCCTATGACTAGCTTGCAGCCTAACATAATTATCTGAGAATGATTTTTAAAATATCAAATCAGCCTGCTTTTTATGTGTTCCTTCTCTCTTGAAATAATATCCCTGCAGTCACCCTGCCATTATGAGCTCTGTGGAATAGGAGGAAGGATGTTCTCTGGAGAGAGGGAAGATACAAGAAAGGAGGGATCCTATCACATAGGGCAGAAAGAACAGCTGCCCTGCTTACCTGGAGAACGTGAGTGGACAAAGAAAAGAACTAAGGATGCTCATGGCCACGTGTGCTGAGGGGTGACTGCACCAGATACCTTGTGTGTTAAATATTGTAAATGTGTTTATATATGTTGATTAGTACTGCTGAAGTTGTACACTTTTTATACAAATTAATTAGCTCTTACAACAAACTCCAGAGTAGTACAAATGTTATCCTACTTTATATATTAAAAAACTGAAGCAATAAAAGGTTGAGAATATTCTTGGATTTGAAGTCAGGCCTGCCAGTTCCAGTGCTATTCTCCACAATGTGATCCAGGCCGGAAGACAGTAGAATACGCATGGATTCTTCCCTCTAAACCAACATCCCAGGATGCTGAGTTGAGGAGGAAAATGAAAGCGAGGGGCTAGTCCTCTAATTCTGATGTCAGGGCTAGTAATCTTAGATGAGTGGCCCTAATTCAATGAAGGTGAAGATAGTAGAATCAAAATGCTGGTATCATAATTAGCAGGAAAGGCCTGGGTTAACAAGCCAAAGGCTTTGGTTTATCATCCCTTATTGTAGGCATCCAGAATTTTCACTGGGGACATGGAACTGGTTAGGGGCTGAATTGTATACTTACAAAATTCATGTTTTGAGTCCTAACTTCCTGAATTGTGGAATGTGACTATATCTGGAGACAGTGTCATTAAAGAGGTGACTAAAGTGAAGTCCTATGGATGAGCTCTGATCCAATAAGTCTATTGCCCTTATAAATAGGGATGAGAACACAGACATTCAGAGGGAGGGTAGGTAAGGTGGACCCAAAGACAGAAGATGACCAGTGGGAAGCTAGGAAGAAAGGCCTTTGGAGAAACCAAACTAGCAGCATACTAATTTCAGACTTCCGGCCTCTAAAAGGAGAAAATATTCTTCTGTTGTCAAAGCCTGACCACACTGGCAGGTGGACACAGGTGAGAAGCAAGAGGACCTTCTCGGGCAGCCACAGGTTGACCTGCCTGAGTCTGGGACAAGATGGAGATGGGATGAGACTCAGGGTTCCACAGCATGAGCAGCTGCGGAGGAGGATAGCTGGGTGTAGGATTCTGGAACTTTCTGAAGAATCTCATGCACATGGAGGGAAAAGGCAGTTTCTTCAGGGGCACGTGTGGTCCTCAGCTGGTGGACAGGTAGAAGCAGGTGACAATACTTTAGCTAACAGCATGCATGGAAAAGCAGATAAAAGGTCAGTAAACTGCGACTCATGGATCAAATTCATCCTGCTTGCTTTTGTAAATAAAGTTTTATTGGAGCCAAAGCATATCAATTTATGTGGATATTGTCTGTGTCTGCTTTCACATGACAATACTGACTTCCAGTAGTTGCGATGGCAACTGAGACTATGAGGCTCAAAAGCCTGATATATCAACTATTTGGTCCTATATAACAAAGGTAAGCTATCCCCTGATCCAGAAAGGGTGTTTCTGTTATAGGTGGCAGCTGGCTTTTCTTGGAGAGCTGGAATAGGATGCAGACAATTTCAATCATTTATTTATCCAGTCAGCAACATGTCCCAGAAGGCCCCCATGTGCCCAGAGCTGGGTTAAGTACTAATAATTTATTAATGAACAGAGGAGTCACTGTTCCCTCACCAAGGCATTTACAGTCTAGCAGGGACACTGACGCTCCACAAATAATTATACACATGCACCAGGCTAACCTGGGATAAATCCTGTGCTCCAGAGAATATCCCAAGGCTCCCTCAGAAGCAAGCCCTGAACTTGGGCCTCAGAGCATTACAATTTATTGGGTAAATAGTCCAGGAAGTGTCAACAGAGAGGGAAGCCCTGTTCTATACCACAGGTGGTCTCGTGGCCTGCTGAGGACTTTGGTGACTCTGTGGAGAATGTCCCACAGTTACCCAAACTAAAAGCAAGAAAACTGGGGTTTCTACTCCACATCTGTCATTGGTTGAAGCCCACTTTCTTACCTTGGTCTGGAGGAATCACCTGGACAGAGTACAAGTTGTCCCAGGTGTCCCTGGCTTCAGAAAAAGCATCTGATTAGGAAAGTGTGGTCAGTTGTCTGGTTAGAGGGGACAAATGTATCCCAGCTATCATTCTGTCCCCAGGGCCCACATCTGTGCCTGGTGCAAAGTAAGACCACAGTGGATAGAAGGTGAGCTCCTTCCCAACATCTGTGAAGCGCCAAGAGCTCAGGAATGCCCTTCTTTGTTTAGCACTTTTTGCAGGCTGAGATCCTGCTATAGGGAGAGCAAAGAGGAAGGGAAGAGCTTGGGCTCACAAAGTCTTGGAGATAGAGGACATGATCCAGGTGTTGACTTTTGTCTAACCCCTGAATGTCTCTTCATGTTAGAGCAGCTGTTCTCAAAGTGAATTTGCTCAGGGAACCCCTAGAGGTTCCTAAATCTTTTATATTACTTTTAAAAGATTTTTGCCTTTTGCACTATCCTTCTCTTATAATTATACAGACAAGGTTCCCAGAGGCCGTGTGATGTCACAAGATTCATGCAGAAGGAAAGGAGAATCCAGATGTCACCTGTTAAGCCAAACAACAAAAAAAATTTAAAAGGGTGGGAGTGGGAGCAAAAATCAAAACAAGGCCACACAACTCACTAACTGCTGTCATCCATGGAAGTATGTAGTGGGTTCATTATAGTTTTACATAAATCAGTAACTTTTAATTACTAAATTTTAAATTTCTAACATGGTTAATATCTGTAGCTAAAATTTACCTAAGCTAAGGTTTCCTTAATAATAATAATCATTTTTCAAAAAAGCTAATATTCTGTACCACAAAAAGTAAAAGGGTGCTCAGACCAAGAAGTCTGAGAATAGCCAAGCCTCGCCATAGGTAAGGCAGCCACACCAGGCATGCCCAGCTGCCCTGCCACTGGGATGGTACTGTAAGAGTCAAGCCCTGACTAATGGATGTTCCTAGCTCAGTGCCTAGGTGAGATGCTGTTTAGAAAGGAGAATAATTTTTCCTTTTCTCACACAGTCATTCAGCAGTCTGACAACAAATGTACGTTCAGTCAGTATTCCAGTTCACCCAGCTGAGTGTCCCATGTGTTAATTCTGATGATACCCACCTGCAAACTGGGTTAAACCCCACAGGTTATGGTCTCAGTCCCAAGACTCTTCCCACTTCAGATCCCAATAGCAAGCCTCAGTTGTGACCTATGTATACTTTGGAATGCCCAGGCATTCCTGGGGGGTTACCATGCCCACCTTAGGTACTCCAGGGGCTCTCAGAAATCAGGAAAACACTTTACTTCTGTCTGTCCATTTATAATAAAGCATGTCACAAAGAAGACAGGTGAATAGCTAAATAGAGAGGTAGGTGGGAAAGGGTGGGGCTTCCATGTCCTCAGCAGGTGTCACCTTCCCTGCAACTCCATGGGCTCAGCTACCAAACAGCTTCCAGAAAGCAGCCCTCCTTTTATGTCATTTCCTTCTGTGGGCATGCCTGATTAAATGGTGACCCACTCAACAGGAAGCTACTCTCCCTTCCTCCGCGGTTAGGTTGGGTGGTTGGGAGTTCAGTCCCAACCTCCAGTGATGCTGTGATCTCCCTGGTGACATGGTCACTAGGTCAACTCATTATTAGCACACAAAAGATACTCATGTCTCTCTGACAATTCCAAGAGTTATAGGAGCCAAAGACTCCCTCCCTCTTTCCCTCCCTCCCTCTCTATCTCTCCTCTCTCTTACTCCCTCTCCTCTCTGTGTGACTGTATTATGAATCCCAATACTATATCTGATACTCCTGCCAAAGGCACGGAACAGAGAAGTGATCCCACAGTTGAAGCCATACTCTAAGAAAAGATCATCAGAGACCAGAAGGCCACTGTGCAGGCTCAGATTAGTGGTGGGTCCTCCCTAGACCAGGATTTGGCACTGTCCTGGCCACAGCCTGATCTCCACAATCTGAGGTGATATCCAAATCTCGGGCAATTGCTGGACTGTCTGGCAATAGTGTATGACCTTGGAAACTTTCTTGGCCTCTCTAGGCCTTGTGGGAAATGATAAGGTAATCATTTCATGGCATCACTGTAAAGACTGTAAAGAAGAAATTAAGTGAAGCTCAGTGGCCAGCGTGTGGTAACAGCAAAGTAGGTCAGTGGCCTTGATGGTGACGATGATGAAGAACATGAGCCAGTAACTTATCACTACCTTGCTGCTTCATTGTGGATCATTCGTGAGGATCTCTGGGACCCAAGGTACCTTGTTCCTAATCTTAATTCTCTTACTCCCTATATCAGTCCAAGCTGGTTTCTATTGGCTGCAGCTGAGAGTGGGGCTGATCTCACAAGGATGCCAAACTATCATATGCAACTGCCCCCAGAGAGAGGCCAGTGTTTGCTTATGCACTATATACTACACATACTATTTACATTATGCTCTTCTAGTGACTCATACTTTCCTTTAAATTTACCTTAAAAAGCTTGAGGTATTAGCTCTTATTTTATCCCTGATTCACATTTGAAACAATGCACAATTATTCATTGAAAGTTATTTGTCTCCAGAAGCCCTACAATCCTCTCCCATCCCCTGATTTCTATAAGGCAGGGAAATTGGTGTTGATGTCCTTTGCACTGTAAGTAGGGCAGCAGAGTAGAGTAAAAAGGCATTAGGATTTTGTTTTTGAGTCCTTCATGTCTTCATCAGAAATATAAGGAGACTGTAGCTTTTCCATGGGTATTTTGGACAATGAAATAAAATGATACACGCAAAGGATCTTGTCCTGAATTCTGATACCCAATATCACTGGAATAGGAGTTTTCTTCTTCTTACCCCAGAGAGTCACCCTGTGTGACTGCTGCCTAAGTTGTGTCCCTCATGAAACTGCTGAGCATCCCTCACATCTAGCCTCTAACTTATAAAGAAAGAGAAAAGCTAAGTGATTCACAGAGAGGAGACGCCGAGGAAGAAGATGGAGGGTAGAGAAGAACAGGAGGGAGGGAGGGAGGAAGAGGAGAAGGAAGCAGAGAAGGTGAGGGAAGAAGACAGAGTCAAGGGAAGAAGTAAGAGAAGGTAAGTGACGAGAGAGGAGAGAAAAAGGTGAGGAGAGGAGGAAGACAAAGACAGAAGAGGTGAAAGAAAAAGAAGGAAGCAAGAGGATGAGAAAAAGAGAAAAGAAAGGGAAGAGGAGGCAGGCATCCAGGGGAGGAGCGGAGAGCTTGCTCTCAGCCTGGGGCTCCCAGCACCCCAGATCCCCTGTCCTTCCTTTCTCTGTTCAGTGTCTACTCAGACCTTGGCTTCCTTTCCAGATTTGCTCCACAGTTCACATTTAATTACTTCATAAAACGCTGGAAAGTAGAAGAGGAAGAGTTAAATGTTCTCCTAAAAGGAGGAAGCTGCAGCTAATCCCAATTAGGAGGAAGTCCCAGGCTATTGAAATGCTACGATCCAATTACATCAGGTAAAATGAATTACTCCTTTAATGCTGACTTATTATGAAGACACCTTCTTATTGCTCTCATTAATAATCTTTAGACATCATTTTAGCGCATATTGGCTGCAATAACATTTCTATTAGCATCATGGTGGAGCAGGGCTGACAATTAAAATAAAAAATAAATCAACCCTAGGAGCGAACAAACGTAATTATAGTTCAGAAAGAGCTTTTATGTGTATTTGATTAGTCAATGGAACAGAGCCTCCCTTCTTGCCTTGAATTTGTGTTAGCTTGATCCTTGCACACTCCTGGGGCTGCGGAGAGAGTCAGGGGTGTGCGGGAGGCTGTCAATCAGGCAACTGATCAGATCCCAGGCTCTGGCTTGCTGGGTACCCTGGGTATGCTCCTTTCCCTCTTTGGGCCTCAGTTTCCCCATTTCTGAAATTGCACTCCTTGAACTTGTAAAATGTATAGACCATATTTATTGTAGCCCACAGTTGCCTACAGAACTGTCCTGCTCAGGAAGCCTGGAGTCCCTCATCTTGATACTGGGTGGCAAAAGCCTAAGAGAAAGTGTTGAATGCCTGATGCTTGTTCCCCCTGAGCAGTTTCTCACTGGAGTTGGGTGGCACAGAGTCTGTGTGGTTTTTATTATCACACCCAGGGCAGGCTGTTCTCCTGGTGCCCAGTGGGCAGTAGACAGGAAATTGCTGAGCATCCTGCACGGGACAACCCCACAGAAGTAGAAGAGAAAGGTTCCATACACCCCAAGAGGTACTTATTTCCCTTTCTTCCCTCACTGCTCCAAACAGCCTCAACCAGCCATGGCTGGGTCAGACACTCCACAGCTGCTACAGAATACATGCTTTGGCTGCAACAAGCTTTACTCACGGGTCCATCAAAGATGACTCCACCCACAGCCCCTGCTGCTTGTTTCTGCCCCTCTGTAGCCATCCCCAGTTACATCTCAAGAGCCTCTTCTGTATATAGATTACACAGAAACCTGACACTGCTCAAGTGTGATTGTACTTTTTTCTTCAATGTGGTGACCTCCTTGAACCTCCACCCATCTGTACACTCTTCCCCTTGTGCCACAGAATAAATGATAATAAAGCTTCTTTTAGGTTATGTATTTCTTCTGTGTATTCATGACTTCTATCTTGAGCAAAGCAGGCTGAGTTGGGACCACTAAGAGCTTGTAATACTGAATGCTACTGGCTCAGAAAGTGGCCAGAGGCTGGGGTTGGTAACACTGAGATAACCAATGATGGAGAGTGACAAGGAAGCTGCCATCTTCAGTGGACAGGAATTCCCAAGCCCTGTTGATAGCTGTGGTTCCAGGGGCTAGGAGACAGGCAGAGGGCCATTAACGCTGACAGCTGATAGCTATGGCGTTCAAACCCAGGGCTGCTAATACGGAACAATTATCTCCTTGCCCAGTCACGATTTCCATCTGAAGTGAGTAAAATAGGCCTCCGCAGATGACTAACACCACCATACAGAGTTATCTACCATGTGTCATCAGGGCTGATGCCAGAGACCTCAGACAAACCCTTCTGTGGACCATGGATCTTCATGCAACTGGAATCTAACTTCCAGGGAAGACTCAACATATACCAGGCCTCCTCGGTGGCCCCCTTGATGAGATACATGCTCCCTCACCAAACACAAGCAGAAACGCATGAGATGATTCAACTGTAGGTTCAACATAATAACTGTAAAATTCTCAAGTAATTATGTCCTCTCAAATAATTATATAACACACAAATTAACCTGGGTCTGTAACTTCAGCTTACCTCCTACTCAACCTTGGCTCCATTCCCAGAAATTATGTATATAAAACATATATATTATATATACATACACATACGCCTCTATATGAATACACATACTTACATAGAAAATATTTAATATGTGATTATGTATCGTGTGTAACTCATATATATGTAAATGATCGTGTGCTACACGATAACATTTTAATCAATGATGAACTGTTGAGAATCAGCAAAGTGAGCTATTTATATCTTGTTGGAGGGGATCTAAATGTTCTTGGTATTCAACAATAAGACAAGATTGACTAAAGCAAAATTTGTTATTGTGACTCATCACTTCTGATTTTAAACGTGGAAGGGCTTCGCCGAGGGAGGTCTGTGAGATGGGGAGGTGGGTTGTTCTGTTCAGGTAGCTCCCTTGACTGAACGCTGAATTAGATGTGCTTTGACTTGATCTTAGTTTTCTCTTGCTTTATCAGCTCTCACTGCATGATTGACAGTTGAGACAACATGTTTATTATCTCAGTTTCTTCAGCTCAAAAGTCTGGATGAATCTTCTGCGTGTGGTATCCCACGTTGAAATCATGGCTGCGGCCTCATTTCCTTCGGGTTGTTCTTCCAAACTCACATGGTTGTTGCCAGAATTCTAGCCCTGGCAGTCATCAGACTGAAATCTGGGTTTCCTGGCCAAAGGTTGCTTTTAGTGCCAAGAAGTCTCCAGGTTCCAGCCACCTGGTGCCCATCAGCTGTTTGCCTCAATGCAGGCCTGCTGCTGGTTCCCATGTCTTTGCAGGAGCTGTCTGGTGAGGACAGGCCCACCTGGTATGACTCACTTTTTCACTCTGAATGAAGATATCCAGACAGTCCTTCCACCTTTGCTACATGACACACTGGGAAGGGAATCATATGTAGCGCTTATACTCAGGGAGGTTATTCAAGCCTCATTCAGTGGCTGGAGGTCATGGGCCATTTTAGAGTTCTGCTTATCACAAAAATATAAAATGTTTGTTTCCATTTTTTCGTTTGTACCTTTATTTTTTTTCTTTCCCTTCTTTGCAGCCCCAATCTTCCTTCCCTTTTGAAGATTTTCTTACAATTTCACAATACTTATTGTACCTGATGTACACCTTCATTTGCATACCCTGGAGAAACAATACGGTATTTACACTGCTGTGTCCTGTTTATTTCACTTATGAGTATGGCTTCAAGGTGTATCCATTTAGCTATAAACGTCTCAAGTTTATCTTTCCTTATGGCTGCATAGTATTCCATTTATAGGCGGGGAAAAAACCATATGTTTTTACCCAGTCTCTAGTTGAGGGGTATTTGGGCCATTTCCAAGATTTAGCTATTACAACCTGTGCATGGGTGCATGTGTCACTTTTAATTCTTTCCTCAGTCCATGAAAGGAAGAGAGAAAAAGAGATTAGAAGAAAAGGAGGGAGCAAGAGAGGGCAGAGGGAGGGAGAGAGGGAAAGACAGAGCAGGTATTCCAGTACTTTAGGTAGTAGGGTGAGGGAGTCTCTACCTTTTGCCTGGTGAGTGCTCTTCTTCTTCCTCCTCATACTTCAGTCATTTTTTTTTTTTTTTGAGACAGGGTCTCACTTTTGTCATTGAGGCTAGCCCTGAGCTCAGCCTTGAACTCACCGCAATCCTCCTGCCTCTGCCTCCCAAGTGCTGGGACAACAGGCATGAAACACCACAGCTGGCACTGTGGTATGTGGTTCTGATACTAGTGGGCGTGAGTCTCCATGCCCAGCATTACTGTATGTGGTTACCGGGGATCGAACCCGGGCCCTTGCACTTGCAAGGCAGGCACTGGAACCATTGAGCTAAATCCCTGGCCCAAGTCCTTTTAAACAAAATACTGTTTCTAAAATTTAAATTACAAAGTGTGAATGTTTACACCGTAATGGTTTTTCTCCCTGCTGTAGTTTCCTTGATTGCCCATTCGTGAGACCACATACTTTCATGTTAACTCTCTGTCTCTTTCTAGATTACTCTTTTCCTCTAACATAGTTACTGAGCAGCTGGAGACTCTAGCATGCATCATCTCTCAGGAATCCTAAGAGTCAGAAACCCAGCAGTGGCTTAGCCAAGCTGTGCCAGCTCCCTCTCCTACAAGGCTGAGCTTGAGCTGCAAAAGAGATCTGTTCACTTGAAAGCTTGACTGAGCCTGAGAACCTGCTTCCAAACTCGCTTCCTCAGTTCTTAGCAAAGGACTTTTTCATGGGCTCATGTCCTCAAAAGAGGACTGCTACATCATGGCAGGTGGCTTCTCTGAGCAGCTTGGGAGAAAGAAAGAAAACAAGTGATACAGGAAAAAGAATGTGATCAAGGGGTCAGGACAAAAGCTGGAAGTTCTTTTATAACAGAATTTTGCCAGTGAAATACTATATCCCCACACACACACACATACACATACACGTACATATGCATACACATACACACACACACGCATACACACACACGCATACATGTACGCATACGCATACACATTTTATTAGCCAAACTGTTCAAGCCTGGTATAGTGTAGGAGGAAATACAAAAACGTGTGATGACTGTGGGAAGGGGCAGAGAGCATTTGTAGCCATCCTGGAGCCTAATCTCATACCCTCTGTGCTTCAGTTTACTCATCTTTATCGATTCAGTCAGTTAATGATGACTCAGTAAATTTATATATGTCAATGCACTTAATGTAGTTCTGCCATATAGTAAGGATTAGTTCTTATTATCAATATTAATTTTATTCAGTTGCTTACCTGAAGAGTAGGTATCTGTATTAACTGCAGTTCTGTAAAGAAAAAGATAATTTACGGGCTGGGGATTTAGATCACTGGTTCCAGCGCCTGTCTTACAAGTGCAGGGGCCGTGGTTCGATCCCTGGTAACCACATACAATACGAGTGTGGAGACTCAAGCCCAGCAGCATGATTACCACAGTGCCGGGCATGGTGGCTCACACCTGTAATCCCAGCACTCAGGAGGCAGAGGCAGGAGGATTGCTGTAGTGTGAATTTGAGGCTGAGCTCAGGACCAGCCTGAACTACAAAGCTAGACCCTGTTTCAAAAAAGAAAAAGAAAAAGAAAAGGATGATTTATTAGTTAAGCTTGCAGGATCAGAGGCAGGAGAGTCACATCGGCTGTCTGTGGGATCGGAAGGGAAGAGTTCAGAATGACTGTGGGCTTCTGACCCAGATGACTGGCTATCAATCAAAGCTTGAAGACCAGGAGTTCACTGAAGAGTTTCCTCTGTGAGTCTGCATTGGAAGGTGGAAGAGTCTGTGCTGGAAGACTGAAGAAACTGGAGACCAGCATCCAAAAGCAGCTAGAGCTCTCACAAAAAAGGAAAACAGTTTCTTCTTTTCCTTTTTACTCTAGTACCACCCACATCCCGGGTGAGGCTGCACCCCTCCATCTGTGGCCTACATGTCAATCAGCCACTGATACACCCAGAATTTGCTAATTTGCTAAATGGTTCTTACTCAAGACGAGTCTTGACCTATCAGAATTAATGATCACAGGATCAAAACATTTTCTTTTAAAAATCATATTAATCACAATAAGCCCAGGGCCTACAACTCTGTAAAGATTCTATGAAAATATTTTTAGACAAGAATAAAAATTCTGTGCATCAAAATACTCTAAACTCTAAAATCATAATTAATATATATGTCAGTCTTTCAATTCTAGCAATGATCTCGTACAACAGCTTTTCATCAAGCAGAACTAGAAAAATGACATAACATTTTTTAATTGTTTGAAGACTTCAAAGAAATATTAATTAGCCAGGACCTGATGGACCAAAAGAGAAAAGAAATGCATTAAAGTGAGCTTGACATTCTATACCACTTTTATTATCAAGGAATGTACTGTTACCTAAACTGAGGACTGGAGCAGATAAATCTCAACTTCAAGTGACTGGAATGCCTTAATGACTTGTCCAAAGTTAAATTCTGTAAGGAGACAAGAGCAGACAGAACCAATATAATTTTTATACACAATATTTGACAATTCAATACGATTTATCAGATATACCAAGGGAAGACCAAAGAAATAAGAAAGACAATAGAACAGACACCTAGGCAAACCAAATATGGGCGTTATCACATACAGACTTGAAAATGAATGTTTTTTCTTATGTTAAAGGAAATAGAATTAACAAATGAAGAATTTGACCAGAGATCCAGAATCTATATTTAATAAATGAAAAGGATATTCTAGAGGCAGAAAATATAATCAAATGGGTCCATTAAGAACTTGGTAAGTGAGTTTAAAAAGATTAGATACAGCTGAAAAGAGAATTGATAGACTGGAAGGTAGGTGTTTAGAAAATATCCAGGAAGAGAGAGGAGGAGAATAAGGCAACATCTGCAAAGATAACAGCTTTAAAAGACATCAAGAGTGACAGTCAAGATATGCTGAATAAAGGCAAAGAAAAACATACATCATAAAATAAGTACTGAAAATCAGAGACAAAAGGAAACATCCAAAGCACTCAAGATCACATATATATACACACAAACACAAATATACACACACAATTCAACCTAGTTAACCGCATCTCCACCAAATTTCTAAACAACTTTTACTAAACAGATAAATAAATATGACTTTTAATATGTCAGATGTTATGTGGAGAGTAAAATTGTGCTAAAATTAAAAATCTGGTCAGTACCCTCTCTGATATTATATGCCACTCCCTGCACATCAGTTTGCCTCTGTATCCCCATTTCCTAAACTAAATTTTCCATACCACAAGTCTAATGCAATATGGCATATAAGTGTGCTATATAAATTTTAATTCCTGCTATAACAGCAAGATTTTTCTTTTCTGGGAAGCCTACCTAAGGACACTTCAACTTATCTCTTATCCTGACTTACCTATTTTTCCTATCCCTCAGCAGGGCACTGAAACTCTTTACTTCCCTACTACCAGAGAGACCTTGATATCTCAAATACACCTCTCTGATTAAATGCATATTGATATATTTATGGTGTGATGGCCCCAAATAATCTTCAACATTCTATCAGTAGTTACTGTGTTCTAGGAAGTGTGCCAAGAGTTTGCAAGCATTTCTACCTATAAACTTCACAATGGCCTCAGGGAGAGTTTATTATTATATCCATTTTATGGATGATGAAACTGAGGCTTAAAAAAAGGGAAAACATCCAGAGTCAAGTAGTTAGGGAGCAAAAGAGCCAGGATTATAATCTGGAACCATCGGACACAATCTTAACTGTTTTGTTTTTCCACCTGTCATGGGCCAGAGCTGGGACCTGGGGAAACTAGACATTTTCACATCCTCACCTACACCTGGATCCTAAAAGCTGGGAGTGGGGTGACGTACAACTCAGTGACCCCACAGAAGGACTCTCCTGGACTCTCCCAGGAGCCAGCTGCTCTGGCTGAGAAACTGCAGGAGAAGTGTGAGCTTGGGAGGCTTGAAATAAATTCCTCTCCCTACCATCCAAAGAAAGAGAAATCAAAAGCCTGTCTCTTGTCTCCAAAGCTTGAGGTTAAAGAAAAAATCCCCAGCCACAGGTAGTTAAGTGATTATAAACTGTAAAAATAAATCAGCCCGATATAATTGCTCCAAGGAAAAAAGATGACCAACATATTTAAAATGTCCACGCTGCCCCCTCTCCCGTCTCCATTTGGCACCCTCTAATTACCTTCACATTTCATTTCCATCAGCAAGATGACCTGTATTTCCTTCGAGAAGTGCCAGGGAGGGGCCTGGAGGAGGAGCAGGGCCCCTGGTGATAAATCAGACTCACCATTAGGAGTGAAGTGCTCATCTCGGCAGCGCTAAATGCAGGATTTATAAAGATGTCTCCGCCATCCAGCCCAATTGTGGACACCATAATAAATTCATGAGCGGGTGCCAGGGTAGCACACTTCATTATGTGCGAGGCTCCTGGCCATTAATCTAGCCAGGCGGCGGGCAGGATTCCTGGGGAAGGAAGACAAATTTATGCGGCCCAAACTTACTCATTGCATTATGGATTTAATCGGCCCAGGCTGCGGGCTGCAGAGGCAAGGGGACCGTTTTTCACACTTTGGATCAAGTGTTTGTAACTCCCTGTTGTGTCTTATTTCTTCCACAAGAACGCCCTAATTTTATCCCTTACCCTGCTCTCAAGGAACCTCTTCAAGAGACCTTCATCGTGGCCACTTACTCCAGATAAAATATTTATACAATCAATTTCCAGAGAGCATTTCCCCTTAACCATTCTATTAACATGGAAATGCTCATATGCAAAATGGGCTAGGGAGCCTCTCTGAGCTCTTAACCCTTTATCTTCACCAGAGAGGAAGTTGGCACCATGCATAGGAGCAGAAAGAAAACACAGGTTAAAGGCATTTTCTTCATTGTAGTGTACATCGCAGCATGTGTGATGTGTGTGCAGAATGTCTCTGGGCTGGCACACATGGTCGGTTCTACTAGGAAGGATTAGGAATATCCTTGGCCTTCCCATGGACCTAAACTGAAGAAATGGTCTAGGAGCTCCCTGATAGTCCCACAACACATTGTTAAATAAAATCTTCACAGTTTCTTACTACCTTGAAACCAAGCCAAGCAACCTGTAACCTGCGAACCTCCTTTTCTTGTATACTCAGGGGCATATTTCTCTAACTGAGCTGAAAAAGCTTCAGAATCCTTTTCAACACAGGCAACACCAATCAACTTTTATTGGTAAGAGTAATGGTAACTGCATGATGTACAGTGCTTGCCATGAGCTGGCACTATTTTCAATGCTTTACCTGTAGTAAATCATTAAATCTTCACAACTCTACAAGATAGATACCGTCACTAGCCTCATGTTACAGACTAAGAGACTGGACGGGTTAACCAGCTTTCTGTTACTGTGACAAAATACCTGAGATAGTCTTTCAAAGTGGAAAAATTTATTTTGGCTCATAGTTTTGAAAACTGCGATCCATGGTCAGTTGGCCTTGTTGTTTTAGGAACTTGTGGCAAAACATGACATCTTGGTGGACGCACATGGTGGAACAACCCACTCACCTCGTGGTGACTGGGAATCAAAGAAAGAAAGAGAGCAATGTCCCACAACCCCTTCAAGGATATGCCTCCAGTGACCTAAGACCTCCCACCATGACCCACCTTTTAAAGGTTCTACCATTTCTCAATAATGCTAAGCTGGAGACCAAGATTTTATTGCACAGGCCTTTAAGGAACATTCCAGATCCAATCTCTTGCATGGGAGGATAAAGAGGTGAATATACCTGACATGAGCTTTGTTTCCACCAGTGTGTAAGGCCATCTCTAGCTGGCCTAAACTATAGGGTAGGATACTTGAGGCTTTCCATGAGTCACTAGACCTCTTCTAAACACACCATCGTTACTGTTTAGCAGACCATATAGCTAAGGAGTGGTCCAAACATGGAAGTGACACCCTCATGGATTAAGCAAGGAAGTACCACCCCCACACCAGGTTACCACTAATGGGTGTGCCAGGGTTCTAACCTAAGACATTTGGGATCTTCTGCCTTGAGACCTACTTCTGGCTCCAGTGGGTAAAAGACAGTGCAGTCAGTTCTCAGATCCAATAGGAGCAGTAGCAGTCCCTCCACCAACATTCGTTTGCTAAGCCTATTCCCTCCTAGATATAAGAACATCCAAGTAAATAGAGTTAATCTTTGTGGGGAACTTATTGCACTTTTCATAGAGAAAGATTGCAGCTAACTGCTAACTAGTTAAAAGAGACTGTAGCATGAGGTCTGTAATAGCTGTTAACCATTGTGCATGCACAAAACAAGGAAGAAAATGTAAGTGCACAGTGTAGAAAGGGAAGATGATGTTTAACATTAAAGATGAGCAATACTTTGTCACATGGACTGTGTGATGGAATGAGAAAGAAGGAATTTTGGTTTGTTCATGCAGAGGCACAGGGAAGTGAAGGTGTGCTTGGGAATGATGGCAGAATGATGCTTACAAAAACATCTAGAACCTTTCCCACTGGTGAAGACTTACTGGTGTTGAGGAAAGAGAAAGGCATGGAGTTTGCCTTTAATCACCCTTCCTTACACTCACACTTACTGCTCTTTAGATGACATGTCTTCATTTATTCAAAATAACTGTTCCCTTATTTGGCTTCCTAGGTCAAGAATTTGGTGTGTTACTATTAAAATGAAACTCTAGATGATAGCGAAAAGGCTTTAGAGCCATTTCTAAAGGCTCCACAAAAATTCAAATGAGGAGAAGCTTTAGGAAGTGGGAGGAGGAGATGCACCATCTAGGTTCATGGAGCCATAGGAGATGAAAGGCAGGTAATGCTGTGATTTGCAGGAGGACAGGTTGAACTTAGGTGCATCGATACACTCTTTACCTCAGAATGGGAATAGGATTTTTTCAGTCTGATGGTGAACAGAGAGCAGGACACTTACTGAGTACTCCCTTTCATTTGGAGCTTTCCTGAGAATCAAGACAAAAGCTCATATTGTAGATTATCAAGATCTGCTGAGGTGAAGGAAAAGAGAACAACACGTGGAAGATACAGGTAAACAGGTCTTTGAATACACAGCCTACAAAGTAGGCTGATAATGGCAGAGAACTGTTAGGGGGCTCTCCAGAGGATCCACTAAGATGTGCTTACAAGGAATTTGGAACACCAGGCCTTGGAAGATGGGCTAAGAC
Organism: Petromus typicus; assembly: GCA_004026965.1. Classification (NCBI taxonomy): domain Eukaryota; kingdom Metazoa; phylum Chordata; class Mammalia; order Rodentia; family Petromuridae; genus Petromus; species Petromus typicus. Next base: position 11,005 of record PVIR01007570.1, on the reverse strand, counting down.
AAGTAGAATAAGGTGCAAATAAAAATAAATTAGGTCAAGAAGAATTGAGCAGAAACAAACAAACAAAAAAAAAAAACCAAGAGAGTTAAAAATGTAGATTTTTGTACTAAAAAAAACCCTAATACAATTGACATTGCAGATAGCAGGTCAAATGATCTCTAGAATCCTGAAGAAAGGAAAAAAATCAAACTAATGCAAGAAAAATAATAAATATGGGAAAAGAAACAAAAATGAGAGAACTTGCTTGTCTACTTTTTAAGCTGGTTTCTTATCGCAGTGGTGCTTAGATTTTGATCACCTAGTATATTTTTAATAGAAGCACATTTTCCTGGGTTTTATTGCTGTTTGTAATACTTAGACTAAGTCATGCAGGGGTGGGCTGGAAAATAAATGTCTGATTGGGACCACTCAAAACATTAGTCTACTTCAAGGTCAAAGGCTGAATATCAATTACCTATTGCTATGCAAAAAAACTATGACTAAACTAGGTGCCCTCTAATAATCATATTATTTTTCACCTAGTAAGAGCATGAGGTAGAACAAACTGTGCATCTTCTGGTGGCCTGGTAGCAGAGATAAAGAGACTGGAACCTTGCAGAAAAGCACATTATTTTGCTGGTGATTCTGAGAAGGAATCCAGATAATATTCTTCTGGATGGTTCATCTCAGTGACATGACATGGGCTGGGCTGGCTAGGCTGTAGAATTCTCTTCCAAGATGGCCTCACCACCCACATGCTTGGTGCCTAAGTGATACAGCAATGGCCAGGCTAAGCAGGATTCATTGTTCTTACTGTGTACTTTAGGGTCTCTCCACATGGAGCAGGAAGTCAGTCGTATGTCTTAAAGGCATTTTAGGTTGCCAAGAGCCTACCTAGGCTCAAGGACTGGCACAGAGAATCTGCCACCACATTCTGTTATACACAAGTCACAGAGCCACCAAGATCCAGGAGGAGGAAGCCTAGAACCTGAGCACCCCCTTGGGGAAATCAAAATATGTGGCTACCAAGATCTGCCCAATCTCATAATGCATGATACTCTCTTTGCTAAAGAGGATCCCATGGCCATAGGAAGCAGGTACCTGCTGGTACATCTTTTGATCCAACAGACCTGCCTGATCTGTCTAAGATGGGTTCAAACTCTAAACTCTGTTAGGTTAGAAGGGCTAGAGAGTAAGTTGTCTGCACGTCTATGGCCTACATAGTGGACCCTCTCTCTCTCTCTCTCTGCTCTTCTCTCTTTCTCTCTCTCTCTCTCTCCTCTGTCTTTTTACACCATCTCATTCTTTCCTTATCTCTGTATCACAGGGCAATACAGTTGAATAAGAGGCCTTGTGGTGTCCTGAATAAGAACCATTTCCTCTCTTACTAAGTAATTTCCCTAGATAGCTTCACTTACCAGAGACTTTCTCTCTTCCTAAACACTGTTCAATTCCAGGGAACTTCCAGGCCTCTAAGGTCATCACAGGCTTCTGGGTGAGCCCAGACCCTGCAGCAGCTCTGTATGGCTTCTAGTGTATGGAACCATTTTAAATTCCTCATCAAAAGACTCGCATAAGGGTAAAAGTAAAATTTGATACATTCACAATGAGCCCTGTCAAGCCAGGATTCCATAGTGTAGTGGTTATCATGATCACCTCACTCAGTGAGCCATGTCAAAAGAGAGTGAAACAGGTTTTTAAAAGGTAGAGTAGAGAAAAACATGCCAAATTTAAAAAAAAATAAAACAGAAAATTATAATGTAAGTTTTAAATTAGAGTATGATTTTGTCATAATAGAAATAAATTATCCAATGAAGGCATATTACACTTCTGTATATTTTCAAAATATCTAAATTTTTTAAAAATGCAATAAATAATTGATAGGGATGGGATTGTGAGAAATAAACATAATTAGGTGGCCCTAACACATTAAATAAACTGAGAAAATGTGTGTAATACAGTTAATAAGAGTAGAAATGTGTATTATAGACAACCCTATTTCCAATACTCTTTCAAATTTACTAGACCATTTTCCCAAACTTTCCATGTACTGTACTACCAAGAAAACCTTGATAGAAAAGAAGTTTACAGGCCAAATTCCCTGATAGAGTAAAAATAAATGGAAACATTTCCAACACCACAAAGAAAATGATAGAAACTTGAACAATAAATGAATAACTAAAACATTCCCATAAATAGTTTTGAGTCAAAAAGAAAATAAAAGCCACAGTTACAAACTATTTAGAAAATAATAAAATGAAGACAAAACAATGTTTTGTCAAAACTTATGAACTGCAGCCAATGCTATGCTTGAAAAAAGGGAAATGTATAGCAATAAATTACATTATTAAAAAAGAAAGGATAGAAATAAATGAATCAAAGTTTTATTTAAAGAAACTAATAAAAGAAAAACCAAGGAAGCCTAACAAAAATGATAAAAATCAAATAGATAAAAACAAAAATTATTTAATTAATGAAGATAAGTGTGGCATGACTGTCTAAGCAGTCTCTTTAAACCTATATATAAGAAAACAGGCCATGTTCTGGGAAACTTAATAATAAAAATAAAATAAGAGTAACTCAAATAAAACTAGAAATGGGAAAGGAAATATAACAAGAGAAATGAGGATTTAAAAAAAACATGAAATATGAAGTCCTTGGTAGATATAAAAATGAAAGGAAAAGTTAATAGACTACATAAACATGAAAAGCTTCTGCAACTCAAAAAAAAGACTTAAAATCAAAAGCACATGACTACTTTAGAAAAATATTTTCAATATACATAGCTGACAAGTCTACATTCATAAGAGTAAGATGAACACCCAATAGGAAAGAGGAAAAAGTGGTATATACCTGTAATCTCAACACTCGGAGAGGCTCAAGCAGGATCATAAGTTTGAGCCCAGCCTGGGCACCCTAGTGAAACAGCAAGACCCTATCTCAAATTAACATTAAAGGGGTTAGGAATGTAGCTGAGTGTGAGGGCTCTGAGTTCAAGAAAAGAAAGAAGGAAAGAGGCAGTGGTTAAAGAATATGAGTATGAAACTCAAGTCAAGAGTAGAAACTATGAGTGAACAATATTTATATATAAATGTTTAAACTCAAGAATAATGCAAAAATTATACAACAAGACAAATATTTGAAAGATAATAGCCAAAATGACAAAGATGGAGGCAAGCTGGCATTTTTATACATTGATGGTAGTTCAACATTACTAAAGGGAAATTTGAAAATAAGGACCAACAAGCCTAAAAATATTTACAACTTTTGACTGGGCAATTCTATTTCTAAAGATATATATGAAGGGAATAATCACATATCTCATTATTCATAAATCTATATATCTCAGCATGATTTATAAGAAAAAATACAAGAAACTTAAACTCAAACAATAAAAGTCATATGATGGTACCTCTATGTAGTGAAGCACTATATGATATTAGAAATTAATTTTGGAAAAATTAATGTAAAGTGTTCCAAGTTTTGTTCAGTAAAATAGGGAGTTAGCCAAAAAAGGTTCATAGGCTGAATATTAAAAAGAACTTGAAATACATGTAATTTTGTTTGTTTTTGCGTACTGGAGACTGAATCCAGCGCCTTTGCCGAGAGCTACATTCCCTCAATTTTGCATTTTGTGTCAGGGTCTCATTAATTTACAAAGTTGTCTAACATGGGCTTGAACTTGCAATCTTTTGGTCTCACCCTTCCAAAGTTCTAGGATAATAAATTCAGCTGATTTTTATTTTTTAAATTTATTTTTTCATGTTTTTAAATGCTCTAAACTATCACTATCAAATATTAAGTAAAGTTGTCTAAGAAATCTCAGTGAAATTTCTCAAAGAAATAATTATTCAAAATTGATGTAAGACATTTGAAAAACTGTGAAAATTATCTTTAAAAAAGTTTAGAGGACAGGGCTGTCTTACTATAAGTATTTTCACACTTCCAAAAGGCCAAATTACTTTCACAATAACAAGCTTTCAGAGTAAGAAAAAAAAAAAAAAAAAAAAAAAAAAACTTCTTCTGGATTCATTTTATAACACAGCAAAGCATGGTACAGATAACACATATATGCAAACACTTTTCTAAATAAAACTTACAGATTGATACTAACAGTAAGTTAAAATGTAACAAATCAAATGTGGTTCATTATCTCAAGAAATAGAGAATGGCATACTATGAGAGACAACTATTAAAACAAAATGTTACATCAATAAATGAAAGGGTAAAACTATACAATCATTTCAATGGATGCCAAAAGGGAAGGTGATCAAATTCAGCACATGCTTTTTATCATGTTTCCTTACTGGGCTAACATCTTGGTACTGTTAGAAATATGCATTCTCACACCACAAGTCATAGATATGAAACATAGCTTCTCCACTTGCTTAGAAACAAACAGTATAGTCAGACATATGCTGAGAGTTCTAGCCTCAATCAGAAGTGAGAAGGGAAAAGACAATCCTTTACTGATGATATTTTATCTCCCAGAATATCTAAGGTAAACTGGAGGTTGTCATTGTGATCATTTGAAGAAGTTACAACTTATTCTTCTATTAAAATGAAGGTTGAAATCAGGTTGAGGCAACCAATACAAGTTTGAGGGTTTTTATGAGAATGTTTATCCTTCAGAAAATTAAAATTAAAGAGAAATATATTATGATTAAGAAGAAAAATTTGAATATATGAAATATTTATAAGTGAAATGAAATAGGTTTTTTTTGTTTGTTTGTTTTGGGGGATTTTTTTTTTAGGCAAGGTATCGCTTTGTAGTTCAGGCTGGTCCTGAACTCAACCCCAAACTCAGAAATTCTCCTGCCTCTGCCTTCTGAGTGCTGGGATTACAGGTATGAGCCACCACACCCAGCATTGTGGTGTATGGTACTGAATGCTGGTGGTCATGAGAGTCCATGCCCAGCATTGTTCTGTGTAGTTACTGAGAATCGAACCCAGGCCCTTGCACTTGCAAGGTAGTTTCCAGAACCACTGAGCTAGATTCTTGGCCCTGAAATGATATAGTTTTATGGAACTGATGTTAATGGAAAATTGTGGGAAGCATTTAGGTAATATAAATAAAAACTTGGTCATCTGTTACAAATTTTTAAAGCTTGAAGATATGTAGATGTGAATTAACTATACTACTCTCTATAAAGAGTTAATATAAAAGAATTTGTTTTCAAAAAGCTTGCTATTGTAAAAATCTAGCTCCAAATTAATAATAGCAAAAATAATCTTTCTTCTTGGTTTAGTCGCGATACTATTTTTATTTCACATAATAAAAATTAGTTGTTCATGTTAGAGTACAATTTAAATTTGAAAAGTAAAGAGAGGATAAAACAATAAACTAAGAATTTATTAGAATTTAGTCAAAGTCAGGATTGTAGCAGAACTCAGAATGAAAGTACGGAGGTAAAATGATTTAAATAGCAGCCAAAATGAGCTATAATATAATGTTTGAAATGACCTCAGACACAGAATGAGAGTATACATAAAATATTTAAGATTTATATTTATAATAAATACATGGAACTCAATATATAAATAATTCCATGGAAATAATATTCATATAAACTAACATGTAAATAATATAATAATATTAATAATATGGTGGGAAGGTAATGAGTGGATATCAACTATTTTTCCACTTAACATAGTTTATGTCATACAAACTAAACTGAGATTCATCTGAGAGTGTTGGAAAATATAATGATGAATAAAATGGCTCCAAAGGTTTTCAGAAGAACAGAGCGGCAAAATTATTCAGAATACTGTTTTGAGGTTGAGGAGGAAAGAAGGATCAATTTAGATTTACTTGAGCAAGCATGAAAAAGCATTCAATAAAATACATGGATATATGGATTGACTAAGTTTTCTGTTGCTGAGATAAAATGCCTAATACAGCTTAAAGGTGAAGAGAATTAATTTTTCTCACCCTCTTGGAAGATTCAGTTCATAGCTGGCTGGCTGGCTCCAAGGCAGGGTGTCATAAAGGACGGGTATGGCAGAGGAAAGCTCCTCACCTCATGGCTTCTAGGAAGCAGAAAGAAAAGAGCAAAGAACAAGGTTATAGTCTTCCAGGTCACACCCCCAGGGACCCAGCTCCAGACAGCTTATCTACCTAACAGCACATCTAGCCATTAATTAACAGATTAATTCATTGTAGAATGTACCACCTCCAGGCTCCAAGTATCCTTCCAAAGCCCCACCTCTGAATACATGAGACTTTGGAAAGTGGTATTTGATTTTAAAATAACCATACATCTGAGCTGGCACGCACTCAGGTCTTCTGCAGTAACAGATCACTCCAAAGTGTAAGTATTCTAACCAAAGATGACTATCTCATGCCTGATGCATGTCTATTGCAGTTTGAATGGCGGCTCTGCCCCACTTCTTACTCCAGCTCATAGTCATTGTTGAAAAAGAACAAAGTTCTGGACAATGCTGGAAGTAAAAGCTGTAGCCCCAAAAAACCCACATCAATATCAAGTCTGTCCATATTTCTTTGACAAGAGCTGATCAGTTAACCCCAAACAACCTGAAAGCCAGATAATGCAAGCTACTTGTTATGACAAATAACTAACTACATTCTTGGAAGCTAGCAAGCTCCAAGATTTGATGAGTACCATTAATAACTACTAGAAATATAAGTAAATGAATAGCTAACCTACAAACAAACTCTCTTAATATAAAGATACCATATGCCATGGCACTCCATTAAAGGTAAACAAGAATTAGGTCATAAAAACCACTGAGAAAACTGGTTAAATATTTAAAGTGGAAAAAATCAATTTCTTACCTTACTCTATAACAAACTTCAGATGTTAAATATTTTAAGTCCTTTAAGAAGTGAAAGAAACTGTACCTTTATTCTTACATGATCAAAATAAAAGCCTATATATATTTGAATAAAATAAGGAAGGAATGACATATATATGATTTGAAAGCAATGAATGGAACAAAGGGCCAAATAAAAGAAGGGATTTAACTAAACATAATATAACTTCTTAATGGAAACACACGTATGAACACATACATCAAACAGGAAAAACATGTATATCAAATATGCTACTCTTAATTAACTAGTGTATCTAGAGAATTTATACAAAAGGTTATGCTTCAAACTCTACCTAGAGGTCTGAGTTTCTCAACAGTGGTACTATTTCCACTCAGCACTGAGCAACTATCTGCATGGGCCACACTCACAGCATTCTAGAATGTTCACTGGCATTCTAGAATGTTCAACAGCATCCCTAGCTTTTTGGCAGCAGATGCACTGTCCTGGGAACCCTCCAAAATAACATCACCCAAGGCCAAATGTCTCCTGAGGATCAAACTAGGCTCTAGTTCAGGCCAACATAGATCCTTCTCCTGGGGGGCTGGGGAGTTAGCTCAGTGGTTCCGGCACCTGTCTTGCAAGCGCAAGGACCCAGGTTCGATTCCCCAGTAACCACATACAATACTGGGCATGGAGACTCACGCCCAGCAGCAATCAGTACCACATACCACAGTGCCAGGCGTGGTGGCTCACACCTGTAATCCCAGCACTCAGGAGGCAGAGGCAGGAGGATTGCTGTGATGTGAGTTTGAGGTTGAGCTCAGGGCCAGCCTGAACCACAAAGAGAGACCCTGTCTCAAAAAACCTAAAAAATAAAAATAGATCCTTCTCCTGTACCCAAAGAAATTATTTTCTTTACATTCAGAAATTTGCTAAAGGTCACCGCTTCAGTAGGGCTGGGGAGGACAACAGGGGATCTGATAATTTGTCTCACATTTCAGCCAGACCCCTCTTGGGGACATAATTGTGTCTTTGAGGTATTACAGGTAGATTCTAAGGATACACCATGTATACATTACTCTACTCACGGTGCACACAGCACAGCTGCCTGGAGGACTAAGCTGTCCTCTGAATAGCATAAATCACCATTCAGGGCCGCCTGGGCACTTAGCATAATGGAGTGATTGGCAGGTTGATATTTATACTCAGATGACTAAATGGGCAAATCAATCAGCTGGTGGCAGTGCGGAAAGAGGGCAGTAGAAAGATTTAATGGGTTCCAGCACCACTTTGACCATTCTCTACTAGTATCATAGAAATGGAAAGTTTTCTTATATTTGTGTTGATCTGAGATCTTTACATAAGGCACTATTGCAATTCCATGGCTTTGCCAGTTGCTACCTCCTGTGTCCACTGCAGCCATTTTTCCATATCTTGGTAAGGAAACTAAGCCCTAGTGAGGTAAAGAGAAGAGGATGACTGCTGTTGAACAAGGCAGGTTTGCTTATCTGTGGTGAGAAGTTTAAGTTCTCTGAATTATCAAAATAAAAAATTATATACCCCATTTTTGTCAGAGCCAATATGATTTCTAACTTTCAGTTCATCATTTTGGGCTGAGGGGGATGTAACTCAATTAAAGACAGAAACATTAAATACATAGTAAAACCATCACACCTCAAGGATTTATAGGGATATTGATTACCACCATCAGTAAAGTATTTACCTTAATCAATAGGAAAAGGTGATTTAAATGTGTAGGTGTCTCCTGCACTTCTGTTGCCTAAGGCTTCCCTTAAAAGCATGTGCCATGTGATATAATCCTCTTCTCAGCAAAGTCCACCACCAAGGCTCAAGTCTTCCCCTTCCACACTACCCTGGTGCCCTTGAGTTTTGTCACAGCAAATGCTGTCATGGGGTGCCTTGGTTACTTTTCTCATTGCCAGAACAAAACACTCAACACCCAAAGTTTAAGGAGGGAAGGCTTGTTAGCTTACAGGTTTTAGAAGTCAGTCCATAGTTGGCTGTCTCCAAGACAAGACAGCATGGCAGACGGGCATAGCTGGAGAAAGAATTCATGGGAGTGCAGGCAGAAAGCAGCAAGCAGCAGCCTGCCTTTCACTTTTATTCCACCCAGGCTATTTGCCTCTTGAGTGGTGCTGCCTCCATCCAGGGTAGGCTTTCTGTCTTCAGTAAATCTACTCAGCCACACCTAGAACTATGCTAATTCCACTCAGTGGGCTAATTTAGTACCAGGCACTATTAGTCCCCATATTTGACACCCTAGATCCAGCCAGGAGCTCCACCTATGAGGGCCTGAGGCTTTGGGGGAACACCTAGATACAAGCTATAACATAGGATTTGGGATGAAAGATGATTCTCAAGTATCAATACTTGTGATAGTTGGCCAGAAACAATCAAACTGCCATGAAGCCAGCAGTGCCATGGTCAGTCCTTCAGGTAGTGCTGAGGTGAGGATTGCCTCTCCATCTGGCCAGGGTGACCAGATTTTGCCCCTCACCCAGTTTCTCACTATCCCAGGAAGGGCTTAATTTCAGACATGGACTCTCTGTTGCTAAAGCAGACCCTGAGGATGCTGCCTGTTGACTACAGTTCCTAAAGCTGGGCAGTGAGTCTGTCCCTCAAAGACAATCAAGGCCATGTGTTCCCAAGACAGGAGAGGGTAGCTGTATGCCATCATGTGGTAAGTCTGAGTTGCTAAGGGTCATCTCAAAAAAGATAGTAAATCAGAGTCTTTGAAACCAAGGTGAAGGTGATAAAATATGATTTTGCTTTCTGAAATTCTATGACTCTTCCAAGGTCTGTAGTGACGAGGTAAGGATGTAGAAACTTTTCTTGTTATTTTGGTATGCTAAGAAATACACCTGGCTAGGGGGGGACTAAGGTCACCTGATTACAAGCTCTAGGTACAGTCTTCTTCCTGGATGACCTATATCATTACAGTAAAACCAAAAAATAATTTAAAAAATAAATCCAAGTCATCAAACCAAAAAGTAAAGTAAGTGTTATATTAGAAAAATGTTCCCTAACTTTCCCAATCACTAAAATTCTCTTATGGGAAAATCATCAAAATACAGACTCCAGAGTTCCACTCCAAATCCCCAGTCCTTGCTCAGATCTGATTTGATTCATCTGATTTGATTTGGTTCATCTGATTTCATTCATCAGAGTCGCTAAATGATCCTTATGATCTGCTAATAACAAAACCAGAGCAGGGTTCTCTAAGTTGATGATGGTGAACCTTTTAGAGATTTCAGTGATATAAACAGCTCGCTGTGACACGTGTTCCATAGATTTGCTACCACTGACTTACACCAATCCTGTTATGTCAGGATCATGTGAGAAACTTGTAAGATTGGGACTCCTGAGTCCCATTCTAAAGGATCCTGATTCAAGGCCTATTATATTTAAATATAAATAGCCATGATGATAGTCAATATAATAGGTAAAATTCTTCCCCCTCTTGTAGCCTTGCTTTTCTTGTGTAATTTTGAAGTTCTCACCAAGAAACCAGATTTTTTTTTTGACCATCAGGAAAGGCAGAAGGGGCTGTGTGCCAAATCCTTTGACTTTCTGAGGCCACTATATTTTTACCTAATTACACTGTAGTCATTGTCATGAACAGTCCATTCCTGGCCACTGATCTCAGGAGTAGAAAGAGAAATACTGCATAAAGGAGAACTTTTCATATTCAAGGTCCAGCCCAGCCAGTGCTGAGCCCAGATCTCTTGCAGATATATGTATGGTCCAGCCTAGATCAGCCAACCTCCTGCTGATCACAATGACTACTGAGAAGCTGACAAGTGTGGTGTCCTGGGGAGGATGTGTAATATGTTAGGCAACATCACTATAGTCCCAATTAATGAAAACATTAATATAAATAGTAGCCAAGAGTTATTGAGCATATTGTTCTGTGTGCATTAGTAGTCTAGTCTTACAGTAACCATAAGAAATGGAAGCTATTTATAATTATCTCCATTTTACAGAAAAAGAAAACAAGCCACACATTTCTTAAGTCTGTGCTGAGTTTGAGGAATCTCAGAAGATTTGGGGGATAGAGTATGGAGAGGTCACTGACAGGGCTGCAAAGGAAGAAATACAATAAGACAGAAAGCTGAGAAATAGTTTATTATACTATCAGGCTGAATGAAGAGAGGAAAAGGAATAATTATCATCACAAATCTAATGATCCCATAGTCTCAGAGAAACATACCATTTGCAAATCTTTCCCTT
>PVIR01007569.1:0-60433 GCA_004026965.1 Petromus typicus | reverse complement strand
TCTTCCAAATAATCACTTCTGACTTTCATATTGATAAATTATGCATAATCTTTAACTTTGTGTAAATGGAATCATACAGTATGTAATCTTTGAAAGTTTGTTTCCTTCACCATCACAATTAGATCAATCTATTCAAGAAAGTAATTTGAAATAAACCAGTTGTACTTTTCATTCTTGCCTATTTGTATTATTCTTTTAGTTCCCTCAGGATGTAAAAAGAAGCCAGGAGCAAAAGAGGAAATATTGTACTATTGAACTTTCCTTCCAAAATAGGACATGAATCTTAGAGGGAGTTCTTAGGAAAACAACAGTTCTCATTAGCAAGCTCTAAATTATATTGAGAGAAAGAAGAAAAGAATTTTGTGTTCAACTGAGCCAAAGCCAGAGGACTAAAGCATAGAGTTCATTTAAAAAGTCAACCAAGAGCCAGGTGCGATGGTGCACACCTGTAATCCCAGCACTCAGGAGTCTGATACACAAGGGTGCTTGAGTGCAAGGACAGCCTAGGCTCCATGGTGAGCTCAAAACCAGCCTAAGGTATATAGCAAAACTGTCTCTAGATGGATTGGTAGACAGACAGATAGACACTAACATATATACGATATGATATAAGGACATTATCTGTAATATAGAAAAGGCTCCTTTTTTTGGCAGCACTAGTGATTGAATTCAGGCCTTTGTGTTTACAAGGTAGGCACAGTACCACTGAGCTAATTCCTCAGCCTTAGAAAAAGGCTTCTTGGGCCGGGGAGTTAGCTCAGTGGTTCTGGCACCTGTCTTGCAAGCGCAAGGACTCAGGTTCCATCCCCGGTAACCACATAACAATACTGGGCGTGGAGACTCATGCCCAGCAGCAACCAGTACCACATACCACAGTGCCAGGCGTGGTGGCTCACGCCTGTAATCCCAGCACTCGGGAGGCAGAGGCAGGAGGATTGCTATGATGTGAGTTTGAGGCTGAGCTCAGGGCCAGCCTGAACCACAAAGCGAGACCTTGTCTCAAAAATAAAGACTTCTTGAAAAATCCATTAAGACCAAAGCCTCTCCCACTGCCACAGTGCTGCAGAAGCAATGCACACATTCCCCTTATGAGATCTGACATTATTCCATGGAAGGGCATAACAGCCCTACAATTGAATCTTGAAAACAAAGAACAAATGAAACGAGAACCCAGAATGTATTTTTTGTAATGGAAAGATGGTACAATTATAATCTGGACTCTTTTTTTTTTTTCCCACAATTTACTTTTGTAGCATGAACATAAAGAAGATGTTTGCAGAAATATCTAAATTCAACAGTGATGGTTGATGTTATCCTCGCTAATTTTTGCATCGTTACGGTCTTTAATAGCTTTCATACTCTGAGATGTTGTGACAATACTTTTGTTTCCTGACTCCCTTCATCCTTTAAGATTATGGCAATATATTTTCAATCTGGATGAGCAAAAATTCACTCACATGAGAACATAGACACATTAATTAGTGGGAGAGATGACTGAGAAGAATATAATATTATAAAAATTTTGTTTTCAGTAAAAATTGTTGTGTTGTATGAGTTTTGCTTCCTATATATCCTTCTAAATTTTGTGACAAATAGCCAGAGTTTGAATAACAAGCACAGTTCTATCATTCACCAACATTTGGTCTTTAGGGCTCAAGCCAGGGAATAGTTGGAGACGAGCTGAGACTACACTAGAAATGTGATCAATGTTAACTTTTCCAGCTTTCTTCCTTATGTTTTATTTCCAGAAGCCTTCACTGCACGTGAAGGACTTAGAGTTAAAATGACTATGTAAAGTAAACTGGAGGCCAAGCTAGGGCAGAAAAAACAATTATGAGGCATTTGAAGTAATCCAGAAAAGGAATGATGCAATTCAAAATTAAACCCAGGAATATGAAAAAAAGTATGATTTCAACATATACAAAGAACTTGGTAACTAATGGACGAGAGAGCAGTTCAAGGAGAAAGAGGGATTAAGGGTTGTACTATTCATACAAGTCATGAATCTCATGGTATGGGTCTCTTGCTTGCTACATGGGATATGTCTAGCTGGATGCTATGTTGTGTGGGACCCCATATCTGTAGATCAGGCCCTAAACCCATGGATAGTGATGCTGGCTGGTAGCTCAATGGAGAAGAAAGGGACATCTGTGCCCAGAATCAGTGTCTGCTCCTATGGAGAGTAAACCACTGAAACTTTTAGAATAAAGTGTAGTCAAGTGTTGCCAAATGGGCGGTTGGTCTCCTTGAAGAAGAGTACCATGCTGGAGCCTCAACATTGGTCTTCATAGCTGACAGGTTGGACATTGCAGATCATCCTTAGAAAGTGAGAGTGGGGCCAGCCGGGGAGTTAGCTCAGTGGTTCCAGTGCCTGTCTTGCAAGCGCAAGGAACCAGGTTCGATCCTCAGTAACCACATAACAATACTGGGTGTGGAGACTCATGCCCAGCAGCAACCAGTACCACATACCACAGTGCCAGGCGTGGTGGCTCACGCCTGTAATCCCAGCACTCGGGAGGCAGAGGCAGGAGGATTGCTGTGATGTGAGTTGGAGGCTGAGCTCAGGGCCAGCCTGAACCACAAAGCGAGACCCTGTCTCAAAAAACCAAAAAAAAAAAAAAAAAAAAATAGAGTGGGTGCTGTTGGCACTGCACATGTCCTCTATCTCTGCCACTGGGACCACCCCATTCATGTGGGCACTCTATAGTTCAGTGGTGACTGCAAGCAAAAAGACATGGCTAATAGCAAACTGGCCAGGTAATTCTGGGGTCAAAGGTTTTGGGGATAATAGCATATGATACATTCATCTTCACACTGCCCACCCACTGCCATATGTCTATCTTAGGCCTTCACTCCAGAATCCCTTATTTCTGATCTCTCTGTACAAGGACCTGAACAACTGGATGTTCCATTCACCATTGTTTATAAATTCACATCTGTGTCATTGCCTTTTGCTACTTCTCCTTCCATGCAAAGGAAATGGCCACGTGTATAGCTCAAATCTCTGTCTGTGGAGAAGACTGCCCCTTTTCGTTGTTTTCCAGAACCTGTTCTGTCGTCATGCTTACACAACAGTCTGAGGCTCTCCCTGTCTACTGTCTTCTTCCTTCTTCTTTTATGTCTCATGTTATGAATCCTTGCACTCATTCTGTTTGAGCATCTGCTTTCCAGAGAAGCCAGCTGACATCTTTATGACACTGTAGGAGTGATGTTTAGGGGAATGGAGGAAGAGCTACTGAACCTGTAGGATGAGGTTTTATGTAGAGAGTTACAATATTTAAAAGGGATGAAAGAATTACGTCTTCTCTATTCTTGAGAATTTTGGTGAGGTCACTAGATTTCCTGTGGAAAGTTTTGCAGGATTGACATGATTTTATTTAGACACCAGAGGAAAGAGTAACACTAGAATACCAGAGATAGTAAATGCAGCAATAGATTTGAATGCTTCACCCAGGAAGGGTGTGAGGAGTAAGAAAACAAAACACAACACTGACTAAGGTAAAAAATCTGGGTTTGAATGTTATCCATCCTGTCCTAGTTGTGCAACTTTGGCCTGATTTCTAACATCCTCTGAGGCTTGGTGTCATCATTTGTAAAACTACAGTAATAAAAAAAAAAATTCTGTCTGAGTGGAGAAATAAAGCACTGTTTTCAAAGTATTTTAACACAATTCCTGGTCCCGTCTGCATGGTTTATAAATGACTGGCATTTCATTACATTTTAGGAAACTCACATATGGATCACTCCTCAAAAATATTAATAGTGAATATTTTGCTCCAGAAGAATTGTAAACTAAAACTGCTTACACTGGTTGTATCACCTTTGTCTTTGGAAACAAATGCATCAGTCCAAACTGATTTCAATACCCCATTCGTCTCTCTAGAGAAGACAAATATTAAGCTGGACCAGAGTTCTTCATGATTCTGTTACACAGAGATATAATACAGTATTGCTATAATTTAAGCAAAACCTATAGTTACAGATACTTTTTAAAAAAAGATATATTTACTAAATGCACTGGAAAATAGGTAAGACTTCTACCCCATTTGTGTCGTGTGACATATTAAAGCTCTCCTATAACCTTATTCATTCCTATGTTCAACACTTAGCATATTATCTCCTTAGCACTTGTTTAAATTTGTAGATATGTTTCAGTCAGAAAGTGGAAGATACGTAAGGGCTTAGTTCCAGTTGGTGGAAGTTCATATATTTGTTTCCAGATTTGTGTTGTTTCTGTTCGCAGCTGTGTTACTGCAAGAGCAGCTGCACTGATGTTGTGGACTTGTGTGACAAGATAAAGGTGTAACACCAAGTAAAAGTACAAGAGGCCCTAGGAGGAGCTTGCATTCCCTCCAGGACCTGGCCCATTCATCCTGGTTTTATTCATTCACATCAAAGTCTCTAGGTCTTGCTCTCCTTTGTGGAGACCTTGACTTTATTTCCTGACCAGCAGCTTCAAGCCAGTGTGTATCCTGTCTCCATGGTCTCCAGGCCTCTCCTCCTGAGTTGTCATGACTATGCGCACCTTAAAGACAACATCTATACCTGATGTGGTGCAAAGATGTGCAAAGAGGGGCAGCTGTTACCTTGTGTTACAAGTCTGCTTTCTTTCTTGCTTCCTCCTCTTAATTCAGTTCTAATATATAATAACTTTTTAAAAACTTTTTGCTACATGCCAGGAACTGTCCTAAATTATTTACCTGATTTTTAATGCCATCCTCATATTAAGCTTAAGTAATATTGTTCATATGCCCATTTTGCTGATTAAAAACAGAAGCCAACTAAAGTAATTAGTTGCAGGAAAAAGTCATGCCACTGCTAACCTGCCTCTCATCAATAACTCCTTGGAACAGACTAAACTTCTTGAAGGCTCAGTCATCATTCTGTTCCTTGTAGTTTTGTAACAGATTCTTTTTTTCTTTTTTCTTTTTTTAGATTTTTGAGACAGGATCTCACTTTGTAGTACAGACTGGTCCTGAACTTTAGCCTTGAACTCAGCAATCCTCCTGCCTCTGCCTCCCGAGTGCTGGGATTACAGGTGTGAGCCACCACGCCCGGCACTGTGGTATGTGGTACTGACTGCTGGTGGGCATGAGTCACCATTCCTAGCACTGTTATATGTTATTACTGAGGATTGAACCTGGGACCTTGCGCTTTCAAGGCAGGTTCCAGAACCACTGAGCTAAATCCCCAGTCCTGTGGCCAGTCTCGTTTTCATATGTACGTTTCTACTTTGAAAACAAGTGTACATCCTTTTTTAAAAATCAAAAAGACAAAGGTTCATTAAAAATGTAAGATAAGTCTATCAGATCTGATATTCAACAGAAATATACACCTCTTATTTCAAAAAGCATTTAACCTCTGAAAGTTTTATTCTCTGCAGCATTGTGTTTTAACTCTTATATTTGTATTTACATTATGTGGGACCTGTTAAAAGGGCCCGCTCTGCCTGAGATTCAGTTGGCATCTCAGCTTCTGCATTTCTGCCAGTCTCCCAGGGTTGCTACTGTTCCTGCTGCTGCTTCTGTGATGATGGTGATGATGACGATGACGACAATGATGATAATGATGATGATAATGACGAGGACATTCTAGGCAAGCACTTCGCCACTGAGTTATACCCTTGGTATAATTTTTTAAATTTTCAAAAATTTTATTCTGAAATAGGAATAGGGTCTTTCTGAGTTGACCAGTCTGGCCACAAACTTGTCATCTCCTCACTTAGCTTCATGAGTGGCTAGGATGACAGGCATGCACCACTGCACCTGGCCCACTTCCCCATCTTTACACCTCTGCAAGCACACCCAGCGTTCTGACTGAACAGGGAACCTGACGCCCAGCACCACTCTTCTGAATTCTCCAGACTCACTTTAACCTAGTGCTGGAGGCTCCACACTAACCAGAGGACCCTGACCACCTCAGCTGTGTTCTTTGTTATTGCATTCAAATCACTAAAACCTTCTGAAAGAGTCGTCATATTTTAGACATGATACCCAAAGATTCATGTGCTGGAAGCTTGGTCACCATGCCTACAGTACAAGATTGGAAACCTTTAAGAGGGAGGTTCTTACATCACTGGAGTCTGTGGAACCCCTGAGATTTTGAGAGAGCCAGTTGTTACAGAACCTGAGCCTGACCCCTAAATATTTTTCTTGCTTCCTCCTGGGCTATGTGATCACTTCCCCTGTGGTAATCTGTGAGGAGCCCCTCACCAGAACCAAGCTGACACTGATACCATGCCCCTGAGTGGATCCACAACTGTAAGCTAAATAGTCCTCTTTCTTTCCAAAGTAGCCTGCCTAGGGTATTTCATTAGGAACAACAATCAGACTAACAATAGAGAGGTCAAGGGCTTCTCCCTGCTCTGTACTACATGCACTTTGATGCTTTCCACTCCCTTCTGGATTCCCACAAGGTCTGTTCCAAACCTTCCTTCCTCTCAAGCTCCAAACGATTTCTCACTCCAATCGTCTTCAGCCTAGACCTCATCGCTTACTTTAGAGAGATGTCAGGGGACCTGTACCACAAGCTCTGTCCCCTTGCTTCTCAATCTCTGAACTACCTGCAGGCTCTAATAAGCGTGGGCCTATTAAAAGAAGAACTGAGCAGCAACCCAATTCTCTGTAACTCACTACATCAGACTTCAGAAATGAATAATCTATGACTTTGGCACCAGCCTTCCCCATTTTCTCTGTGTCTTTTCACCTCTCCTCCTTCTGAAACTGCAGCCTTGACGACTGTCAGAACGCTTTAAATAACCAAACCTAACCACCTTTTTGAAGGTCTCTGCCTTGTTAGCCTCTGTGTGTTCAACATTGTTGACCACTTCCCTTTTCTGGTAAAATCACTCTTCTCCATTCTGACCCTCTTCTTCTCTAGACTGCCTGTCTGCCAAGCTTCTTGCTGCCCCTTCACCTAGGGATCCTTCTAATTATCCTGACAGACAGCTCTTGTAGTTTCTTAATTTCACTTTTTATTTTATTATTTTGCGGTACTAGAGATTGGACCAAAGGAGGCCTTTGTGTGTGTGTGTGTGTGTGTGTGTGTGTGTGTGTGTGTGTCCCCATCCAGCTACGTACTCTGTTTTGATGAACACATCTCCTAGGATTTCAGCTCTTACTTCCTTGTTTATGAGCCTAAAAATATTCTTCATTCCTAAATCTCTCCCTTTACTTTCAAATTCATGTCCCAAACCCTTGCTTGTTCTATAATTTTTCTTTTTCTGTCAAAGAATTTGTCTATTTTCAAAGATGCAAGAATATTTTTTGACACCTTCCATCTTCTTCAGTTGACATCTTATTTGATCTGTACGTTCTTCCTGTGAAATGGTTCTGTTCATCCTTCCTTCTACTAACATGCTTATTACCTCCCCAGTCGATAAACAGCAGCAGTCCCTTAGTTGATTTCTTCATCTTTTGAGGAGGTACTCAAAAGGTATATGTAGGAAATTTTTATGGCTTCCCACTGTGTACAAGAGAAAAGGGGAAAACACAAAAATATTCATTCACACAAATAGAACCTCCAATCAGTTTTCTAGACTTTCCTCAATATCTTCTACATTTTCATTTTCTAACCTTTTTTTTTAAGTACTGGGGATTAAACCGAGGGTCTCATACATAGTAGGCAAGTACTCTACTACTGAGCTTTATCCAAATCCTTTTCTATTTTGAAACA
Organism: Petromus typicus; assembly: GCA_004026965.1. Taxonomy (NCBI): domain Eukaryota; kingdom Metazoa; phylum Chordata; class Mammalia; order Rodentia; family Petromuridae; genus Petromus; species Petromus typicus. Next base: position 52,759 of record PVIR01007569.1, on the reverse strand, counting down.
AGATCTCACTAAGCTGCCCAGGCTGACCTTGTAGTTGGGATCCTCCCACCTCTGCCTTCCTGAATAACTAAGATTACAGGCATATCTACCTCCACTTTCTTCTTTTCAAAGTAGTTTCTTGCAACCTAGAAATGATGCCATCACAGTAATCATCTGTGCAGTCTACTGGCACAAATCTGTATGAGAACATGTGAAACCCCAGGGCACATGGCTGATTCCTGAAGTTTCTGCACCTGTGTAACACCTACCTCAAGAGAGGGTTAGATTGGTATAGGTTACTTTTGAAGTATAATTTTCTAAGTCTATTATATGTAGAACAGAAGAATTATAAAAGAGATGAGAGAATTGATTACATTAATAAATGTAAAGAAACCTACAAATTTTCACAATATTAATGGCTATGTATATACAACTGAAGTTTGTTATTTTTCTCATTGACAAAAAAATATTTTTTCAAGTGTGGATGCAATCCAACTATGTTTTCAACTCCACAAAGTCTCTCATCCTTTATAAATGTTCTTTTTTTTCCTATCTCATCTAGTTTTCATTTATCTCTTTCTTTGAATAATCTTATATCTTGTAGAAGAATCCACACTATGGTTTGTCATTGAAACATACACTATACTAGTACCCAGTACTATACTGAAATTTTTAATTACTACATAGTGCACACTCAGTACTGAATGTATGACTGAAAGAATCTATGTCCTATTGCCCTGGGTATTCTCACCCATTCTTATCCCTCCAAATATCCATGATTCCCAAATGTCACAGTCCACATTGACCTTTGTTCTTTGCATGGGTCACATAGGTTTCTAACTACTATGGGGCATTCACTCTAGATTCCAAGCTAGAAATTGAAACTCCATATTTCCCTATCCAAATACACCATTCTTTCCACTAATTGGTTGGTTCTTTGCTTATACTCCTCAATGAAGTGACCATCTTACCTGTCCCTAAATCAAAAACTAGAAATCATTGTACTGTCGGGCCGGGGAGTTAGCTCAGCGGTTCCGGCGCCTGTCTTGCAAGCACAAGGGCCCAGGTTCGATTCCCCGGTAACCACATAACAATACTGGGTGTGGAGACCCACACCCAGCAGCAACCAGTACCACATACCACAGTGCCGGGCGTGGTGGCTCACGCCTGTAATCCCAGCACTCGGGAGGCAGAGGCAGGAGGATTGTGATGTGAGTTTGAGGCTAAGCTCAGGGCCAGCCTGAACCACAAAGCGAGACCCTGTCTCAAAAACCTAAAAAAAAAAAGAAATCATTGTACTGTCTTTCTTAGTCATTCTTCCTCTTAAGTGACTTTCAGATCTCTCTCACTATGTCTGGTAAGTCCTATTGATCCTTCAGGAATTGGCTCCAATATCACCACTCCTAGGACCTTTTCTGAATAACACTCAGCAAGTACAGTGTGTTGAAATCTTCAACTTACGAGCTATCTTCTCCTCAAGAAGATGTTCCTGAGAACAGCTATCTTTCATCTTACATGATTGCTGATAAATAGGAGACCTTCTCTAAATATTTACAGAGTTGTCAATTGTGTTTAACTTCTGTCTACTTCACTTTCATGCATGCTATGACTCGGTCATCTCTCACAATGACAGGAATGACCACTGTTTTCCCCAGGGGTGTTCAGCTCCAAACATCCTCTACACTGTGGTCAGAATGAGTTTGTGAAACCATGATGTCAGTGTATCATGGAAAGACGTCCAAGAGCAAGAAAATAACCCAGAATCACTGCTTGATGTTGGGAGAATCTACTAAAATTTTCCATTGCCAAGCCTTAAATGAAATCAAAAACTCCAACCCAGCCAGTCCCATGTATTTCTGTCCTTCAAAGATTTTCCAGAGTCAGAGAACTGTTGAAGTGACTGATCCAAATTCCCAAAACAAGGTGAAAGTTATGCACTTCTACCCCTCATATCTTGAAATTCTATTGAAACACTGTAGGCTTAAAAATCAAGAGAAAGTTCTCAAAGAAATATGAACAAATTTGAACTTAATATTAAGCTGGAAAAGTCTTGGCTCAGAATCTCCTCAATTGGAGTTAATATCTTCTGTAAGGACCCAAGAACTTTACAACTTTGAAAAGCCATCTAGACAATGGGAAGAAAGCACAACTGAAAGAATTGCTATCTCCTCAACCAGGTTACTTTATATCACAGGAAACAAATGCAAAAGCTGGGCATGAGTCTTTCAACCTTAGGTTGCCTCACTTTTTGGCCACAGATAAGACAACCAGAAAGATATTATGTGTTGAAACAGTGACAGTAAAGGAAATAGTCACACAATGACCTTGGATAGTCTCCTGAATTACACTAAACTAGACTTGATATGAAGGAGAAGAAAAATCATAAAAGATTCTTATATTTCTGGTTGTTGGGCATAAAGATGAAGAGTCCGAAGAATAGAAAGAAATAGACATACATGAAGATTTCAGAGACAAAGATAGTAAGTTCACTTCTGTTTCCTTTCCTCCTCCAAGGTGAATGAATCTGGATAACTAAGGTAGGAGTGATGCAGTAACAAACAACCCTGAACCACGTTGTCATAAAACTGAAAGCACTGATCTCTGATTTTATTCATCCACAGTGGGCTATGTGCGTGACATATGTTAACATACTTAGTTAAAGAAACAGCCAGTTTGGGAGAGAAATGACCGTCAAAAACCATATCGTCCAGTGAAAACATACAGCATGCCAAAATTAGAGCTGAATGTATAATTCTAATTTTTCTAAGAGCTGTATTTTAAACAGTCAAAAGAAACAGTTAAATTCAATAATAGCTTTCTAATCTACCATATGTATAATATTCTCTTTTCAATAAGTAACAAACACAAAATTGTTGATAAAGCATTTGTATATGCATTTTTAAACTAAGTCTTTGAAATCTGATGTGTTGCTTACAGTTACAAAACATCTCAGTTTTCAAGAACTACTTTCTTTTTTTTTTTTTTTTTTTTTTTTTGAGACAGGGTCTCACTTTGTGGTTCAGGCTGGCCCTGAGCTCAGCCTCAAACTCACATCACAGCAATCCTCCTGCCTCTGCCTCCCGAGTGCTGGCATTACAGGCTGAGCCACCACGCCTGGCACTGTGGTATGTGGTACTGGTTGCTGTACCACAGCAACCACAGTAACAACTGGTTGTTGTACTGAGTCTCTACGCCCAGTATGGTATGTGGTTACCGGGGATCAAACCCGGCTCCTTCTGCTTGCAAGACAGGCGCCGGAACCACTGAGCTAACTCCCCAGCCCCTCAAGAACCACTTTCAAGTGCTCAGTGGCTACACTGTTAGGGCCTGCTTGGGGCTTCTAGGGTAAATCTAGTCACTGGCAGAGAAAAAAGCTGCAAAGACTCCTGCACCACCACAGAAACACTAAGCACAGATCTGAGCACAGGACAACATCCGAGCTCAAAGAGTTGGGGAGGAGTTGAGAAACCCGCAGGGCTGCCACATCTGTCTTATGAGCAAAATCTATACTAACGAAAGCCACTGTAGCCATTATGTTGCCAATCTAGGTTCTTCAGAGGTAATCAGAACATTTTTGTTTCTTCTTTTTTCTTCCCATAATATATTGAAATCAGTTATCTCAAAATAAATTTTACCCCACCTCCCATGGGCCCACAGGCAGCTTTATTATAGTCTCCAGTCTCTCTTCGACTTCCCCCCCAACCAAATTCTCCAGTCAGTTCAAGTCCCAAGACCACCCCCTAACTCAGCAATACTCTGAGCCTCATTCTTAATTAAAGAGACTGTCTTTTATAAGTCAAGGCTTCCAGACTTGAGAAGCCTGTAAGAGTCAGAAAGGCCAATTCAATAAGGCCCTCTCTAGTTCTTGCCATGGCCTTTGGCCCTGTCACCTTCCATACTTCCAGAAACCGAAGCGGGATGTGGTCAGGGGGAGGCTTGGGGCAGGAAATGGGACCTCATCTTTCTTGGAGCCTAATCTAGTGTCTGTCTCCTTCCAACTTACTGGCTCTTTGGAATGTCTTGGTGAGTTTTCAGAGACATCATCCCACTCCACTCTCACCTCAACGTTAGGAATATTTCCAAGAGGGAGACCACGTGTGTTCCTGTGACTGGCTGCTTACACTTTCCTCCTTTGTCCTTGAGGTTCCAAACTCTTCGTCTTTGTTGTGATCCCATCTATGCTCTTCAGGCAGACCTCTTTGGAACAATTTGTAAAGCCTCTCATAACTCTCTCAACCATGGTCCACACTGCCAAAAACTCACTCCTTCCTCCTTTCCCCTGACAGTTCAGGAGTCCAGGCCAATTCCAGTGCAGATGCTGCTCCTCACCGCAGCGCCCTGAGCACCTTCCTCCAGTCACAGCCTCTGACCTTTAGGCTGTTTGCCTCCATGGCCTGCTACCAGCCTCACAGCTGCATGTAGCCCAGAAGACACACGTGAAGGTCCAGGTCTTCTTGAAAGCCTTCCTGCTCTGCTTCAGGTAAAGGTAGACACTCTCCCACCACTGCCATGCTGAGGGAAGGACAGTTCCGCTGCACAGACGCTGCTTGTCCTCAAGAATCTCCCCCTATTTTCTGTTTGTCTCTCAAGTTCTTCAGCCTTTTGTAGATCTTTCAAATGAAGGAGCTAAGGGCAGAAGAATGGCTTCTGGCTACCCCTTTGCACTTCCCACATTGCTTCGTCACCTCTGTGTGATTCTAGTCTTTTGGGAGCTTCAGCTGATCAGAGCCAAAAAAGCATCTCATTTTAGCACCTTGTTAAACTGCTACACATTAAACATCCATGCTGGTGCCAATCAATTTCCTTATGTCATCTTGTTTAATCCTCGTATCTCTGGTAAAATGTAGTGACAATATCTTTTTATTACAGGTACACGTACCACACTGGGAGAGCTTTGGTCTGTTTACTGACTATGGATTGTGAATTTCCTTCCATTTTGCGGGTAGAAAAAAACCAGAACCATTTAAAATTATTCAGTTTGGGAGGATTGACCATCTGTCAGAAGTAGCTTTGAGGAGAGTCTAGAGACTCCCTTATCAAAACAGGAAGTGAACATTGTTCCACTGTAATATGAGCTCACTAGCCAACTCTTACGCTTGCATCATTTGCTTTTCCTGGAAGTTTATGCAGCTCCAACGATTTATACACATCAGACAGGCTACTTCCTCTGCACTGCCATTCAGCACAGGGAACTTCTCCAATTATACAAAACTCCTGACTAAACAAAACTGAACTGATAAGAACTTTACAGTAATAGGAACTCATTTCTATATTCCAATTTTATTTTTTATTTTTAATTGATTGTATTGGTACATTTTATACATACATTATGATTGCGATAAACATTGAGAATTTGTACCAGTACATGACACATCTTTTTTTTAAACATTTTCTTCCAATTTCATATTACCTATCACACATCTTGGCATTCATTTACACCTTCACTTTCTTATATTAGAGAAAAGATACAATATTTACTCAGTCATAAATAATGATAAGTTTGAGTCATTTATACTCAAGTAGATGTACCTTGAGGACATACTCATAAGTGAAATAAATAGGACACAGATGTGTAAATACTGTGTTCTGATTTTTAAAAGATAAGTCACAATAAAGCCAGTGGGAGATTTGAGAGGAGGGATTTTGAAGGAAATAAGGAAATGACTCCACGTAATTCTTACAAAGTCAAGAGCCTGGCCCTGCAGCTTTAGGAAGGCTGTCCTGCTTAAGACTTAACATGAGGAAAGTACCTGCCACACACTCACAGGATGAGAAGGCTCAGCTGGAGCTCTGCGTTTCCAAGGCATCCTTGTGTGTGTAGATTTCACTCTCAGATGCTGTTTGCGTCCTGGAGATGAGGGATATGGCTTTAACTTGCTGACTTCTGCTGTGCCAGCCAGCAATAACTCGGGGTCTCTACCAAGAGAGACATGGAAGCTATTCACCCCGAGGAGAACTTGCATCAGCCACACCACAAATACAAAACCTCTAGTGAGCAAAGTGAAACTGACAGGCATTAAACTGCATGTTTTTAAAATGCACAATTTGGCAAGTTCTGACTACTTGATACTACTACCACAAGCCTGGTAAATGGACAAATCCATCCCTCTCAGAAATGTACTCTTCCTTTGGTAAATCCTTTTACCCTCCCTTCTCTGCCCTCCTGTGCCCAGAGAGCCACTGGTCTGCTGCCACTGTAGTGTGCATTTTCTAGAATCTTACATCAACAGAATTATAGTGTATGTACTCTTTTTATTTCTGGCTTCATTCTCACTCAGCACACCTATTTTGAGATTTGTCTATGTGGTACTTACCAGTAGTTTCTTTTTTCTTCTTTGGTAGTATTCCTATAGGACATAAAGAATTTGTTTCTTTGCTAACCTTTTGTCTAACATGTAGGACATTATCTCTTTTTAACTACTACACATTAGGGTGTGATAAACATTCACAGGCAAGTTTTGCATAAGCTTTCATTTCTGTTGGTTATATAGCTAGGGGTGGGTGGTACGTATATAACAACTGGTTACAGTAACTGTCCAGCTCTTCTCCAAAGTCATGGTACCATTTTATCCCCCACCCCATTAGCAGTGAGTGAGAGTCCCAGTTCATCCATATTCTTGTCAACACTTGGCAAAAGTCTTTACAATTTTGGACGTTCCAGTATGTATTCCATAATATTTCAATATAGCTTTAATTTGTATTTCCCTAAAAGCTGATTATATTGAGCATCTTCTCATGCATTTACTTGCCATGCATGTATCTTGATAATGTGCCACTCCTTTTATTACATTATTTGGCTTTTGATCATACAGCAGGTATTTTTCTGTGTATATGCTCTCAGTTTATTATCAATAAAATTAGATAGAATTAGAAAAAAGGTTTTGGTTTTGTTTTGTTTTTTGAGACTGGCTCTTGCTATGTGGTTCAGGCTGCCCTTGAACTCACTATGTAGCCCACGCTGGCCTCAAACCTGTGAAGAGCCTCCTTCACGAGTGCTAAGATTATAGGCTCTGGCTATTCCAGTGGGTCCTCACTGGATGAAGTAAGTCATAGAGACCTTATCATTAAGGATGTATTGGGACCCTGGGCCCTTCTTCTCTTTCTCTCCTTTTTGGTCATGAGATTAGCAGTGTCCCTCAGCCACACCTGCAATGTTTCTGCCCTGACAGAGCTAAAACCAGTGGAGCCACATGACTCATGGCTGACGCTAATTGTGAGCCTCTCAGTTAATTTTGCCAAGCATTTTATCAGTGATGGAGAGCTAATTGAGTACACCTGCAAACAGACAGATATACTAACATACAGTACACACGTGCTAATCAGTCCAGGAATTGTTTTGCAACATAATGTTAGAGATTAAAATCCCCAAAAGCCTCAAAACTAGTGTGAGCATGGCAGAGCTCCTTCCTTAGCTCTAGCTGACCAAAGAAGTTTCCTTTAGGCAAAGAAAAGCCTCGGGTCCAGTATCACAGCTGGAGGCTATCCAACAGGAAACATGGTCACAGCTGATAGGCCACATGTGGTGGGCACTTGGCAGGAGGACTCCTGTGGCAACCAGATAAGGACCAAATGTTGACAAGAGCCCAGCACGGCCATGACAGAGCAGTGTGCTTGCGGGCACGGATTCAGGAGCCCGCAAATGGGCACTAAGACTCTTCACCCTGGACAAGTTAACTTGATTTTCTTCATTTGAAAAGTGAAGAGGAAACTACCACACATGACTATTGTTTGAATTAAGTAGTACATTCATTGTGTGAAGGGATATTTTAACAAAAAAGGGTAAGAGCATTCACAGAGGGCCAGACGTGAATACTGCTCTAACCCTGATAGTCCCTCATTGTGTGCTGTGCCTGGACTTGGAGTCACTTCACCTCTCTGTGCCACAAATACCTCCTCTGTAAAATGGAAAGAAAATGATACAAACCTGATGATGCACTTGTAACAGTCAGGGCCTAGCAGAGCACTGGGCTGTTACCACAACCCACTGAAAGCTTCATTTGTGCTTTCTTCTGGGATAGTCAGGGATTTAAAAGCCATTTTTGCTGTAAACTGTGACTCTGCCTTTGAACCCACAGAGGCCGGGTAGGTAATTCCAAGCAGAGTGAAGCGTGGCCTCCATTTTCTATCCTTTGGTACTGTAAACCTTGGGTCAGATCTCTGCTCTGCACAGGGACAAGTTGATCTTTTAGTGGGTGTCTGTCTAAGACCTGGCTGCCCAGGCTTGATTAACATTTGGTTTGTGAGATCTCATCCTCTTCCAGAATGCGGACCCACAATGAGAGATTTAAAGGCCTCATGTGACAGAGGCCGCCAGACACAGAGTCAGTGTTTTCCTGGAAGAACCATTTGGTGGCCATAAGGGTTCTATAACTGTGGTGCAAGGACTGAAATCAACTAGATCCAGCCACCAACTAACCCTTAAAAGCTGGACTCCCACTTTTACAAGTTAGTCATTCCTTTTTTTTTTTTTTTTTTTTCTTTTCTTTTCTTTGAGACAGGGTCTTGCTTTGTAGTTTAGGCTGGCCCTGAGCTCAGCCTCCAACTCACATCACAGCAATCCTCCTGCCTCTGCCTCCCGAGTGCTTGGATTATAGGCGTGAGCCACCACGCCCAGCATTATAGTATGTTGTACTGGTTGCTACTGGTTGTGAGTCTCCAAGCCCAATACTGTAGGTGGTTACCGAGGATCAGAACCCAGGTCCTCGCACTTGCAAGACAGACGCTGGAACCACTAGCTAAATCCCCAGCCCAAGTTAGTCATTCTGAAGCCCCCACTAGCTACCTAAACTGGAGTGCTTTTCTTCCTTCCCTCTAAATTTCCAATTAAAATTTTTACCTATATATCTGTGCTTTAGTTTTAATGACTCATTTCTAAGAGTGAGAACACACACCAGTCAACTAGGGTTATAAATTTTAACTAATTTCTTATTTTAAATAATAGAATGATGGTAGCAGACAGAAAGTGTTTGCTATTATGAATGCACTAAGCTCATGTAAGGACCTGCTTATGATTTTATATGATTATTTCATTCCTGCAACTGTCCAGTGGACCTACTATGCACAAGCACTGAACTAAGTGTTGGAAGAATTGATACAATTATAAAACACAGGAACTTTTCTGATCCCAAAGACACCACCGTATAGCAGAAAACAGAGTAGATGGTGCTAGGCAACATGTCATATGACCCTTACTAAATGCATGGTGTAAATAGATAACAGAGAAACTCAGAAACAGAGAGTCTACCATAGGAGCAGGAATAGGACTAAAAATGGAAAATCCAGGGTGTCAGAGGTTATGCCTAGCTATGGAACAGATGGGTCAGGCCACAAAAGTGAGACCTGGCTCCCAGAGAGGAGGGACCAATATGGCCAGAGTGGAAGGTGAGTAAAAGAGAAATTCTCTCCAAAGGGTATTGGGACCATTTTGTTAAGAGCTTCACATGCCACACTCTTGTACCCAGAGCTAAACTATATTAAGTGGAGAGCCAAGTTATTTATTGGCAATTTTTAATGTAAATAAAAATACATCTAGGAAGAAAAGGGAGAAGAGGAAGAGAATTGGGACAAATACATAGCTCAGTTACACTCTTAAGGAGTCAGAATCTCTGAAGTCAGGGCTTATGCATGTGCTCAGTGAAAGAATTCCTAGGCAATTCTGACTCGGACCACCTAAAAGCCTAGATTACCTTATGTGCCTTCAATAGAATGGAGTCAGAAGAAAAGAAAGTAAGTGCCCAACCATGCCGGGGAACTTCTAGGTATGACTGCACTTACTCTTAACAATTACATTATTGGTTTTCATGTTGGAGATAAAGTTGATGCTACAATTTAGATCTAAGATGTCCCCTCAGGTCCGTGTGGTAATGGCTTGGTTCCCAGTGTGGCCCTGTTGGGAAGGGGGTGTCTAGAGGAATATATCTCATTGGGAGTGGACCCCTAAAGAAACAGTGAGACTCTGGCCACTTTCTCTGCCTTTCTTTTTGTAGATCAGATGATATGGGGTGATATGGCTGCAAACTTTTCTTTTTTGAATCCTAGACATGAAGCAAACAGTTCCCCCTGTCATACACTCCCTACCATTAAGTGATGCTTCACCGTAGGCCCATTAGCAAGGGATCAGTCAACCATGGACTGAAACCTCTAAAGCAGTGAGCCACAATAAACCCTCTCTCTATCAAAGTTGATTATCTCAGGTGTTTGTTACAAAGTGGGGTGCTGATACACAGAGATATTGCAAAGGGAGTCAGTTACTCACTGAGCCCAGTCTGAGGCTCTGGGCTCCAGGACCACTGCATTTCTGAGTGTATCACAAGACTCAGCCACAAGCATCTGTGAGCATCCCCCCTTGAAACTAGCTCCCCCTCAAACTAGGAACAAATGTGGTATCAAAAAATTGTCTCCTCCCATCCTCTTTCGCTCCTCTCCTGGCATCCACATTTTATCTTCCCCTTGCCCCCAAACTGAGCCAAAACTACTGAAGGCTTAGTGTTGTGCCTTATTTTGTAAATCAAGGTAAAAACTTTTCATAATTTACTCTTTCTACTATTCTTTTCTCTCTAACTTCTCCTGAGACCCTACACAATTTGAAATAGGGCAGAACACAAAACAAAATCTGCAATACTGCAAACTTACTTCTATGATTTCCTTTACCCTGAGGCTACTGAGGACTGTCTCCATCACCTCTCACACCAGGTCCAAAGGGAATTGTGTCGATGCTCCATTTGACTTTATAAAATGTGCAAGAACAGGAATGAGAACTGTTTACCGCAGTCCAAACAAGTTCCACATTCTGTTTTTAGAAGCTATTCTCAGTGGTAGAATTTTAGGCACCACGTATGTGTTTGAGCTTCTGTGTGTCTAGAAGAGAAACTTAACATCTGTTCTTGAATCAGAAGTGTATTTTACACATATGTGTAATTCTCACTTTACATGCCTCTAATTTTTCCCCAAAGGGTGTTAGATTTTTCAGACAGAATGCTTTACTTTTTTGAATTATGGTCAATTACTTGATGCAAGGAGGAATTTATCTCCTTTATACATTCCATCTTCATTCCTCCATTGCTGACTTTTAGTCTGGTTTCTTCCCATTCGAAACTGGAATCTTGACTGAAAACTGCCCGCTCTTTCCCCTGGCTTCAGATGCCCTTCAGCTGACCCTGAATCATCCATGTCTCTGAGGGTCCCATCTGCAAGTTGGGGCCCAGACCCAGGAGGATTGGCCTATTACTGGGGCTGTCTGGGCCTGTACTAACTTCTAAGCCAGAGAGTTCTCACATAACTTCTGTATCTACAAAGATCTGCCTTGCCAAGGGCACCTTCTTCCTACCAGGAAGAATCAATTACACATTAGGAAGCTTTGCTGAAATTGTGTGTGTGTGTGTGTGTGTGTGTGTGTGTGTGTGTGTGTGTGTGTGTGTGTGTGTCTGGGAATTGAAGCCAGGGCCTTAACCCTAAGCTACATCACCAGCCTTCTGTTTTTATTTTTTGAGAAAGTTCCACAAAGCTGCTGAATTTCCCAGGATGGACAGGAATTTATAAACCTCTTGCCTCAGCCTCTCAGTGCTGGGCCAACATACCCCGCTCGATGAAGCTCTGAACGCCTGCCTGGTTACTATGTACAGATGTCCGATTCTGTGTTGCAAGTCCCAGGGGGCATCAGTCACATAGGCTGCACTTGAGTCGAACTGTGCACATTCTATTCACCTATACAGAGGCCTTTTGCTAGAAAAATGTTCCCTCTAATGTAAGTAGACTGTACCCCAAATACATGCTTTGCTTGTCAGAGCATGATAATCATGGTAGTGGATCTTAAAAACAATGGTATAGGTTGCCCATATAGTTTCCTGTTGTTTAAGTCTTATCTTTAATTTTAGAATGTTTTATTATTTGTAAATAGATTTTTATCTTTAAAAAAACAGTCATTGAAGTGATGAAAGAAGATAGTATTAGTATTATTTAGTAAACGAAAGTAAGTTATAGAAAAGGAAAGTCATTAATGACAAAACGGTGCTTGCACTGAAAAGACACTAAATTAGGTCATATTTATTTCAAAACACAAGATAGATTCCATATTAATAAATATGTTGAACATAGAAAAATTATTGTGCATTTTCTATAAAGCCAGTGTGCTTAAGAATCTGGGCAAAGATAGTCCTTTACCTTTGGGCCCCTGACAGAATAAGCTGGGACTAGAACAGACCACCTGGGGGTTCGGGGTAGGGTTAAGGAGTGGGAGAGGAGCTTGGAAAGTCAAGAAGAAATTTCCACTTGCTTTTCCTTAATGCGGCCATAAAATTGAAAATCAGGAGTTGGCAAATATACTCTGAACCACATTCTTGAGTCTACAGGCACTATCACTCTCAGTTCTGTAAAACATCATTAGTGAGTGACCAGGGTGAGAATTATCTAGATCTAGTCTAACTTGAGGCCATGAAGCCCTGGAGCTGAGTGAGAGCCGCTACTGTGTGTGCCTCAGACTCAGACATGACCACAGGAGCAGGCCCTGGAGCAGCGATCATGACAGTGTTGACAGTCGTCACCACAAGCTCTGTAAATATGAGTCCTTTCAGTGCTGGGATTTATAAACCAGTCCTCAAACTCTCGGCTTTGGGGTTACTTCAGGGCCTGGGAAGAACTCTCAGCTAATCCAGACTCCTTGAGGTCGCTCTCTCAAAAGTAAAAGGCAATAGAAGGTATAATGCTAAACCACTGCTGTTCTCAGGAAGTGTCTGTGCTGGGTAGCGAATTAGGAAGAGTGCGTCTCCTCCACTTCCTTCCATGAGCTCAGGGCCAATAACAAGCACAAAGCCGCTAAACAGAACAGAAGAGGCTTATATGCAGGGCTCCTGGTATAGACAGCTCCTGGTATAGCTTGTGGCACATCTGAGGACAGCTGACGGCCCAGACCTACAGGAGGATGCCAGTGGCAGCGGGAGAGATGCTCCCACTTGCACAGGTATTAGGATCAGGAGTATGAAGGAGGACCTGCTTCACTTTCCAGAAGAGGCCCCAAGCCCTGAGTAGGTTTGGGAACACAGGGAGCGCAAAGAAGCTGTGAGTGCAGCAGGCAAGGCAGGGAGCATGGATATGGCAGGGCGCGTGGCCAGCTACGTGCTGGTGGGACTTCCCACCCCAGGGCCCCATGGTGGGTGGTCAAAGCGGGGACACATCCCCAACGCAGCTTGTCCCTGAGCTCCCCTGAGGAGGGATGAGGACCTGCAGGTTTGTCCTCACTTCCCAGTCCGTGAGGCCACCTGGATGGCTTTGATCCACTCGGTCCGCTCCTTAGGGGTGGCAGCTTGCAAAAAGTAATGAACTTCATCGGCCGTGATGATCTCGAAAAGGTTCTCTTCCTCACTCTTCTTGCCTGGTGAAGGAGAAAGCCCGGGAAAGTCACCCAGCTGCCTCCTTCGGCGTGAAACGCCTATTCTTCCTTTTGTGCCCTAAGGTACCAAGTGTGGTTTTCAAACATCTAAACATCATATAATTGTGTGTATTTGTTGCCTAAATATATATGGGATGTTCACATAGATAGAGACCTAGAATGACCATATGGACATGTATTTTTTTTTTTAAAAAAGTAAAATAGTCAAGGAGAAACATTGTCTTTCACAATTTATAAGTAGATTGAGTTTCTCACATTTGCTCAGCCACAGTATTTAACAAGTAATTCTAATCATGCCAAATGAGCACATTTCCTCTGTTCATAACATTCATGATGGGGGGAATCCTAATATATACATAGCGAGTTACATACATGCATGTAAATGAATATACATATAAGCATGTGGATCTCTATATGTGCTGAGGCAAGAGGGTCACAAGGTTGAGCACAGCCTGGGCAACTTAGCCCCTTTGTGCGACTTTGTCTCAAAATTAAAAATAAAATAAATGGAATGGGATGTAACTCAGTGAAACACAACAAGAAAAACACAACAAGAAAAAGACCTGCTCCGCCATCCTAGGTGTAGTCTTAAACTGGTTTTTGTCAAGGGACAACTTAGAGCAGACACCTCTCTCCACAGAAATCCGCCCTTACCTTCCGCACTGCCCTCCACTGACGTCACCACGCATCCTCGCAAGTGCACTGCTCCCAGGGGATCTTCCCCCTTGAAGATAAAAGGGTTGTTTGTTTCCAAAGTGTAGTGTGTGAATATATATTATTTTGTTGGTACAAAAGCCACACAGATTCACTCTGATACCTGTTGTGTCCCCAATAAATAAGCAGAAGAAGCCGACAGGAATCTACCCTAGATCTCCCTTCTCCACTTCTATGAAACCAGGGAGCTCCTGAGAGCACAATAACCCAGACTGCCCATCCAGAAGAATATGGCCAGGAAAGTAGAGAGATGAAGGTCAGCACATCCCACTAGGAAGAGCTGCCTGTTTCCAGCATGTAGCACCAGAATATCATCCTCCCAGGGACAAATCAAAGATTCCCGCACTGTAACGCTGCAGAGCTGGCTCCTTCTATGGAATAAAAAGCTCTCTTCAACCATCAGTAGTGCAAGTTGATGAACATCAGCAATGAGCTCATCAAAGTTGGCCAGGAGGATGAATTATCACATTTTTGCATGTAATACCTAGCATGTTGGCCTCATTGAATTTCCCTGAAAATATTGAGTTAAGCCAACAAAAAAAATTATACCAAATGAATCAAACAAATGATAATTTTTCTTCCATCCTGGGCTTCTACTGACCTGAAAGTCCCAAACCTCAGATCTTTGCAGTGAAAGGTGATAGAAAAATGTGAAGGAGGATGAGAAAGAGTGAGACAGGAATGGAGGTGAAGAGAAGATAGAAATATCAGCAGAACTGAAAGCCGGTGGGATGCGAACCTCGTAAATGAGAAGAGGTTCTGTTTGAATGGATTCAAGAAGCAGAGAATGTCACTCACCCCTGCGGGGTCATAGTAGTGTAGGTAGGCGGGGTCCTCTCTCAGAATGAACTTCCGCACTTTCCAGTTTTTCCTTCTGTGCCCCTGTGTCAAGGAACATAAAACACAGTGTGAGGAGTTCCTGGAGTCACTCTCTACGCAGGTGCCTAGATGAAAAGTCCTCACTGAATAAAAAAAAAAAAAGATGCACTTCAGGAGAACCACATCTTGATCCAGGCCTTTCTTAGGAACACAACGCTGAAGCCAGTTAATAAGGTAGCTATTACAGTGATGAATTAAATTATTTCCAATTGTCTCATGCAGTTTTAGCATTATGTAAGGCAATGTTATTATGTATCACTACTATGCTGTATGAGACAATGAGAGGGATATAACATGGCTGAAGATGTGAACTACTCCTTGAGGGATTTATAACCTATGTAGCAATAAATTATAGCAAAGCCCAGATCAAATAATTGGTTTCAAAGGAATTAAATAAAGGATATGTAGTTGTGAGCTCACAGACCTACACTGATCCATCCATGTGAGACACAGGATGGAGAAAGAACTGTGATAACACAAGGGTGGGGTGCAAACACACAAGCCACGAGGACACACTGGTGAAGACTAGCGGTCTCGCTAGAAGGGAAGGTGCTGGGGCGGAGCTGGGAGCGGGGCTGGAGGGGCGGGGCTGGAGGGGCGGGCGGGGCTCTGAAAAAGAAAAGGTGCGGATGGTTGCTGAGAGCTTTTGAGCAGGAAATGATACTGCAATTCAATTTTAGATAACAATTTCAATATTCTTTTTTAGTGACAAGTTATAATATATATCAGCTGAATAGATTACGGGAAAGCCAGGAGGATGATAAAGTATAAAGGTTATTTTAAAAATGACTGCAAATAGAGGCATAAATTTATTAGGAATTAACTTCGCCTAGCAGCAGTAGAAACGGCAATGAATTTGACTATAACAGACATGATGAAAATAGGAGAAGAGAACGTGGCTCTTCTCAGGAGAGTTAAACGTTGACTTCGCCTGCAGATAGGGAGTTTTCAGGGCAAGACTTGTCTCCTCTTATCTCTGTCCTCCAGTTCCCAGGACAGTGCCTGGCTCATGGGAGCTGCTCCATATCCAGCAGTATTTGCAATGAATTATCAAGTCATTTTGATTGGCATATACAAGTTTTAAAATGTCATGATAAATATGATCTATGATGCTCCATAGAAAAATTGAAACAATTTTAAGTAAAACCAAAACCTAAACCAAGTATTAGGTTAGAAGATATATAACTTCAACCTTGCTGATACAAAGAACATTATTTGTAATTCCCAAAGCACCACCTATTACCATATAAAGGAATATTTTTTCATTTTTTTGTTGTGCTTATGTAGAAAACAATGTCTCATGCGTGATTTTAAGACCCATGTGGCACCTTGCCTATCTTGGAAGGTACCGCACAATGGCTTGAGTTTGATCCTCAGTTCCACTAAAAAAAAAAAAAAAAGAATAACCAGTGTTTGTCATGAAACAAGGTCAGAGGAATTCAAAGAGAACATTCAAGAATGGGCCGAGGTTTCTTGGCCAGGCATTTATGCAGAAACTGCTTTCCAAAGAAACTTCCTTGCCTGACAGATAGAGCCAGGAACCCTGGAGTGTTACAGCAGAGGGCAGAAAATGTCTTTTATCTGCTTCATCATGTACAAAAGAGCTTTTGCAGTGCATGAGCTTGTAAGGATAAATTCCTGCCGTTTGCCTTAATGTAGCTTGTGAGATACAACTGCTGGAGCTGTGCTCCTGGTCATTTCCTCTTTGCAGACACTTGTAGTGTCACTCTTACACTTGTAGTGACACTTGCTGGTCACTACCCCGTCATGAGCCAGTTGAAGAAAAAGGTAATGGAAAAATGTGAAGTCACCTCACACTGGCCAATCATGTATTCCCCTGAAGGCCTCACCAACATCACAATACTCCTTTTAAGGAAAGTCTACCTGGGTTTCGCAAGAACTGTTGCTGAATTATTAAATGCCTACTTACATTTAGTTTAAATTAATGTAATTTTCAAGTGTTTGTTGCCTAGACTAGAGCAAATAGAATGCTGACCCCTGCAACTGAAACAAAACACATGCTACACACTGCCCTTTCCCTCAAGGAACTTACATGTGGTTAAAATTAAACGAGGTAATCTGTTAATTCTTAGAAAAAATTACATAGGAGGGAGTACGCCGAAGATAATCCAAGACCACTGATTCTCAGACTTGCTCCACTTATCAGGTAGATTACTTCTGAAGCAGGAAGAGAATGCAGGAAAGGAAAATGGTCCCCCAGATAGACACACCTCCTCTCCCCTGTGAAGTGTGGAAAGCAAGTATCCCTTTCCAGGAGAAGCCTTTCCATGCAAATTGATCATATTCAACTCCCAGCAGCAGACAGTTTACTTTTTATGGAATGTTTAAAGAAAAAAAAATTAATTCTCTCAAGTGATTCTGATACATACCAGGGTCTCTATCCATTGAGCTAGGAAGTCAGAAACATGAAAGAAATGCCAGTTCTAGTAGAAAGGCTGTGATTTTTCCTCCTACCATCCCCTGCCCTTAAAAATGGAAGCCCAGTGTGAGAACCAAATCTCTGAATACAGAGTCCTGTCTTTTTTACGTAAAAAGGGATCTTATACAAGTGGCTGCTGTATGTGGAGACTAGAATACATTAGCCTTTATGAAAAAGGCAAGCTCAGTATTTCTCAGCCTTGGCAGCAGATTGGAATTGTTGGGGAACCACAAACACCCAGACTGACGTAACTGGTCTGGAGTGCAGTTTTAACAGCTCCCCTCAAATGCACACCTACTGGCCTGCCTAGATGATCTTGTCATAGGCTGAGTTAAGGAAGCCAAAGAACACACATATGTGCCTCTACTCCAGTTCCTGTCACCTCCAGCACTCACTCGGGTACCATTCCTTCAGCCAGAATTGGACCATTCAGGATCTCCCACGAAGTTCTCTGCCCAGACATGGCGCCAGTGCAGCCAGAGGTTATCTGCCTTTTACCAACTTTCATCTCTTGTCCTAAGAGCCTCTCTAAAGCTCAGGCTTTGAGTGGGGTGTGGCTCATTAGGAGAGCCCTTGACCAATATGCTCAAGGTCTTGGTTTGGATTCCTAGCACCACAACTAATCATAGAGTGAATTAATAAAATAAAGAAGTAACAGCATTTCTTCTCAAGTTAGTCTTTTCTTAACAACTACTTTCTAGCACCTGAAATTAAGGGCTGAGAGCATAGGGATGTGCCTGAACCTAAGAGGAAAACAGCAGTGGGCAAATTCCATCAGAGCCTTCCCTACACCTTTCCTTTAGTCTAGCCAATTGCTCATAAAAAAGTATTAGAATAAGCCATAGATTCTTTCTAAATTACTACTATACATTTCTTCAGACTCTGTTATCCTAAAACTTGATGTTAAGGCAGTTTTTCCACATTAAGTGACCATTTCCCCCCGGAAATTCAAACTCCTTGCCATTACTCAATCTCAACAAACCCGTCTCTCTAGTTAAGTGTAAATACATAGCCTGCTTTGGTCCACCTCTCCTTGCCCTGCACTGATTAAGAAGTGAAATGTAGGGGGCTCTCTGATGTGAAAAAAGTCAAATCTGTCCGTCACCTGGGCCCATGCACAGTGCACAGGAATCTCTTCACAGCCACCAAGTTCTCTGTGTTGTGCACTGTGCAGCATATCGTGTACTATACAGTCCATAGCGCAGCCAGGAAGGCAAGACTCTGGCCTTCTAAAAGCAGCCAAGGCTTCAACAACACCCTGTGCTGATAGCAATTTATTTCACCGTGAATGTCTGTCCCTTCCTGCTCTCTCCTAGTAACCGCTGTCCCAGGCCTCCTTGCACACCCCCATCCCTTGTAATTTCTCCACTCTCAGCAGCATATGAGTTGGCACCGGGGAGCTGACTCACCAGCTCACCCCAGACTGATGGTGGCCAGATGGTGGATACCAGTGGATGCTGGGTAATCACGAGCAACTCCCGCCAGGACTTCATTCTTTGCGTGTTCATCCTGGGGAGGTGGCCTCAGCCGTATCCTGGCATTTGGTCTCCCCTTTCCTCACCCTCAATCTGAAATGGTCCCTCCCACCCGGCTCACAAAGATATATGATGCTTCTTTGTGTATAGCCTGTCTCTGTTTCCTGGTTTCTTTGAAGAGAGGAGAGGAGGCTAAATGGCAATATTTTACCAGAAAACATCTCTATCTTTTGGATGGCATCTCTTAGCCAATTTATTTCCTCTAGCCAATTAAAAGGGATTTATCTTCCTATGATTTATAAAAGAAGTACATTCCTATTTCTAGGGGCATCTTCCACCCTTCTGGTCTCAGCCCTTCTCGCCTGAGCCACTTGAATTGTCTACTTCACTTTTCATCTGTCTGTCTATGGATTCCAGCTTCAGCTGATTATGAGCCAAATAATTAGACCCCGTGTGGTAACTTAGATTTTTAAATACAGACCCCATAGGGAGAACGGCAGAGGGGAATGGTGATGGCCACTCACCTGCTTCAGCAGACATCCCTGCTTGATAATGACTCCCCTGAATTCTTCCTTCAGAATCACGTCATCATCACTAGAATTCTCCTCACAGAAGAATCCACTGTCTGGCTATGAAGACACCAAGAAGTAAGGTGATTTGACCAGTCCTCGGCCTGTTGTAACAGCCACCATTTCCATCTTCCCCTCCCCACCCGCCACTCGGACAGGTTATCTTTGGTTACCAAGTTTCACCTCCTTTATTTCCCTGCATCCAGATCTTGCTCCTTTTTATTCCCACTTGGGTGTGATCTTATCCTTTTGTTTTCTAGGATTCCCCAGCCCTGCCCTAAGTTGAGCTCAGTTTTCCCACTAAGCACATTTCTGCCTCCCAAACCTTCCTTCTCGACATCGTGGACACGTCCCTGTGATGAGGGTGACAAAGGCCAAAGCCACTGTTCAGCAGTCTCTCCTTCACAGCTGGGCTTGTCGTGCTCTGAGAAGGCCAGGAGCACATGTCCAGCCCGAGCCCTTGGTGTAGGAAGGATGCCAACTTGCTCAGCTAAAAGCCGGTGGCAAATCACAGAGAGGAAGAGGATCACTCTGGTGGGTATTTTTGAATAAACAGCCAGATTCAAATGGGCTGAAGAATAAAAAGTACTGACTGGAATTCCCCCTAAAGTGAAATGAAACTGTCTGGGTCATTTATTTTATTTTTGCAAATCAGATGGTCCTCAGAAGCTTCCTAACATGTCTTTGCTGATCAAAAGTAGAAGCAAAATTACCAAAATCTCCCTAGAAATTCTCTGCTGCTAGAATATAGCCTGACCCAAGATTAGGCCCGTATTGTGTAACAGTTTCCCCGTCTCTGGTAGGACATGACATGCACAAATATATTCTGCATTGTAACATATTTAATGTTCAGTTGAAGAAACACAACCACCTTATCACACCTGTAATTTTTATGGATTGCCCTTTGGACAGAAAACTCCACAGGGGTGAGAATTTTCCCTGCATCATCCACACATATTGGTTTTTATTATCTCTTTATCTAGCAGAGTGTTGGGCATGTAGTATAGCCTAATAATAAATGAATTATGGCTTAGAATAAGAATGAAAATCTTAAAATTTAAAAAAAACGATTTCAGTGAACAGTTGTTCTCTTTGTCTTGATTCACTTGGACGGGCAGAGAGGCGGCGGGAAACTATGACGTGTGGGAAACACTGGGGCCGGAGAAGCTCTGCGACCTCGGACCCCTGCGGCGCTTTCTCCCCCACAGACACCTGCCCCTCAGCTGGCAGCCCCCTGTAGCTCTGTGAGCACCGCCTTTTCCACTGCGGGCTAGGAACTGAAATCAATTGAGATCCTGCCCTGGGCAGCCCCACCAGCACGACAGACTGGTAGCTTTTTTCACTTACAAAGTAGTAAAAGGCGTCAGGGTTGTCCAGAAAAGGGTTCTCAGTGATGCCATCTGCTGCGTTCTTGGACAGATCCCCGGCTGGGTGCAGGTAGCCTTCGCTGAGCAGTGATGAGGCTATCATGAGGCCTTCCTGACGATTCCGAACTGACTTGTTGGACACCAACCAATCAACAACACAGCTACCTGGATGGAACATCGGAAGGAAGATTAGGTCTCTTTGCCAAGGAACAAGCCCCTGATCCTCACTCTGCACTCACTCCAGGGCACCCAAATGACCAACTTGTCTCATTTTCCCTGTGATTCCAAGAAGGAAAAAATAGTGGGACAGATGCCTCAAAACAAAAGGAGCTTTGTGGGTTCTGAAAAACATGTACAGGCATCTTAATAGGCATGATTCAGAAATCACTTTTATCAACTCAGTTTATTAAGTAGCATTTATTGAGCATCTACTACACAATAGGCACCTGAAGGATTCTGGGCAGATTTGCTCAGGGAATCTTACAGAGAGACATAAGTGATATGATAATCACTCTATGTCAATATTGTGGAATTATCAGGTCAAATTTGAAGATACAGAAGGGGGAAAGAAAGAAGAGGGAGTGCCATGCTCTGCCAAGAAGATTTATAAAGAAAGTAGCACTGAACTAAAAAACAAGTAGGTGTTTATGTGCCTCTGTAACAGCGGCTGGGAGCACGCAGCCCGGGTGAGTGAGGAGGCGGCAGTGTGAAGAGATGCGTGCAGGCAGGCAGCAGCCCGTGGGGGACGGGAGGAGCTGGCAGAAAAGGCGAGAGAGGAGGAGGAAGGTGCAGCGTGCGTGGGGAGGACGGGGACCACAAACTAAAGAAGCGGCAATGAGGAGCCATTGCAAGTTTTCAAGCAGCACATAACGTGATGGGCTGTGTGTCCTGAAATAAAGCGTGACGATGTTACTTCCTCTGATGGTCACACCTCCCTGGGGGCCTCAAGAAATCATTTAATGAAGCTTCTGCTTCAAGAGGGGGGTGAAGGGAATAAAATGAACTTGTCCCATCTCTTAGCTTGTCGGTAGGCTAAACCAAACTTGACGTTCAGACAAGTGTATTCTTCATAACGACAGAGCCAGCTGGGTCACCCAGGTCAGAGCACCAGGTAGACCACGAGTCAGTAGAAGGAGCTTTGGGTTAATGAGCCTGCGATGAGTTTCCGGCCTCTCCTCTTTCCACAGAAAAACTAACGAGTACTGAACCTTTAATTGCTTCCAGAAACCCTACAGAACAAGTCAGAACAGTGATTACATGCCCCACTTAAAAGGTGAGAAGAGGTTATGTGGCCTGAGGACTAAGTTTCAACTGTTCTGGGCCTTTGAGTTTACCTGTCCCATGCTGAAACCGTGCTTGTTCAGCTGGAGATGTGGAAGCTTGCAAGACAAACTCAACCGGGTCTCCCGCCACCTGATTTTCACAGTCCTCTATCACACGGCAGCACTGCCCGGGTCCCAAGTCTCTGCCTCAGTCTCTCAGCTCAAGCCATTTGCCTCCCATGGAAATTTCCAGAACCCATCCCAACTTTGTTTTTTTGTTGTTGTTTTTTTGAGATAGGGTCTCACTTTGTAGTTCAGGCTGGCCCTGAGCTCAGCCTCAAACTCACATCACAGCAATCCTTCTGCCTTTGCCTCCCGAGTGCTGGGATTACAGGTGTGAGCCACCACGCCTGGCAATGTTGTATGTGGTACTACTTGCTGCTGGAGTGAGTCTCAATGCCTAGTATTGTATGTGGTTAACCAGGGATCGAACCCAGGTCCTTAGCTTGCAAGACAAGTGCTGGAACCACTGAGCTAAATCCCTGGCCCCTCCGACTTTCAATTGAAGGGACTTAGGAAGTAGTAGCCTGGCACCCTGGAACTCAGAGATGGAACTTCTTCCCGTTGCCCTGGCTAGACGCTGTCTAGAGGCTGTCACAGTGCCTCAGAGGGGATCCGCCTTGGTCTTGCCAGTTCCCCTCACCACCAGCACTGCTCACTGAGGCTCGCAGACTCTGAGTCCCTGACGGATGTTCCCCTGTTACAGCAGATCACACTTCCTTCCCCTGCCTCACCCTGACCAGGACTATTTTCATGGATTTTCTGTTGATGTGACATAATCTCAGATTCTAACTCTGTTGTATTTTCTCATAATTCTTTCTTTGGCGTCCTTCATCACCATAAGTAAGCTTACCTGGTTCTCAACAAACTACTCTCACACTGTATGCCCCATTGCATTCCCTATAGTGAACAACTGGTCCTACCAAGCCAGTGGATTTCTTCTCTCAGATGTACATTCTGCACATCTCTATCCCATAATTCATCCTCACCATCCTCAGCATAGAGATCCTCTCCCCAAACTGTTACCTACACTTCAGGATGAAATTTAGGTACCTCTTCCTATTTACCCCAAGGACCTTTAAACCTTTCTCTGGACTCCTGCAACTGTTACATAGATATGCAATCACTTAATCATAATAGTCACTTGAGAGCTTGGTCTCTCCAGCACTTACTGGGTGCCAGGCACTATTCTGCACACAAACACACAAAGCAGGTAAACTACAAATATCAGCATTTTATTGTCAGGAAAAATAAAGCATAGAGAGGCTAAATTACTGGCCCAGAGTTTCACAGCTACTAAGTTGCAGAGCCAGGATTTGAACCAAGGTAGTCTGGTTCCAACAATATTTTAAGCACTACACCACACTACCTGAATTTGTCATGTCTTACATCTTATGCTGTGCATGCCGTCACCTCTAATACTATTGTCAAATTGTATGTTATATGTCTTGACCCTTGTCTTGTACAGTTATGTACACACCCTGCCCAGCTCTATGTCTCTACCAATTCTCAAAATAATGCCATATATTGGGTAAAAAAAGTTCCTTTGGTTGATTTAGCTGAGACTTCTGAGATCTTATCTTGAACACTACTTCCTTTTTTTCTTTTTTCCTGTCCCTCCTTCTGTTTCCACACTAAGGAAACTCAGTTCTTTTGCTCTACTCTGTATTCCCTGCTCCTCCCCCCATCCACCAGAGTCCACACCCCAAAACCTCACACTCTGCTCAGGGCAAACATATTCCCTCCCCAGCCACCCCATTTCAGGCTCACAAGTCCTTTTTACCTGTGAAGCAGTGATTAAAAATCTTCTTGTCCTTCTCTATGTTCAATTCTTTCATTCCTTTTTCAGTGTCTTTCATAGACAAATACAAGGCACTGCACAGAGATCAAAGGTAGATTAGTGGGGAGTGTTTGGAACAGTGAGTTCCCTGTGGGAGGAGGCACCTGGGGAGAAGAGCCTGGAGCACCAGCTCCCCTGCCCCCTCACCTTTGGGTACCCCTCAGTCTAATCCGTCCACCAGTTCATAGGGAGCTGAAGGGCAACTTTCATATCTGTGTAACTCTGTGGCCTACAGAGCATTAGTAAGGCAGTAGGAAGTTACTTAATGTCTCTTAAATTCATTAAGCTTTTTGCCAATTAACTTGTGGTCCCTGAAATGGAATATTTCCCTAAGTTAGGTGCCAAAGGTTAAATTTTCTTAGGGTCAGTGTTGCACATACATCCTAGATCTTTAAGGTCTCTGCTACAGTTTAGATCTGGAATATCTCCCACAGGGCTACGGTCAGTCCCCAGATTGGTGTCAGTGGAAAGTGGTGGAAACTTCAAGAGGCGAGGTCCAGCCAGAGATCCGGTTGCTGGGGAACGTCCCCATCATGTGCTCAGCAGGAGGTAGGCTGTCCTGCCTCACCCTGAGATTCTGCCGTAATGTGCCACCTGCCCATCCACTTGCCTAAGAGCAAAGGCTCCAACAGACCATGGAAACTTCCAAAAACTGCCCAAACTATGAATCAATAAAAACCTTTTTTCTGTATAAGTTGCTATCACAGATACTTGTTATGGCAATAGAAGGCTGATTAACACAGTCTCTCAATTCTTTAAAGATCTTCAAGAGACCATCTGCTGTAGACATCTGCCTCCAAGAAAATGAATATTTCCTCCAAGTTTCTTAATTTATAAAATGACGAAAGAAGGCAAAATAGTGAGAAGTTCTCATTTTTGTCCTGCCAGAGAATTCTAAGGCCCAGAACAGAAGGCTGCCTGCATGTGCTCTGGGGTCCCACATGGTCTGAACTCATCGCCACTTCGCAGTGACAGCTCTGACCAGGAATACGATCACTCGGTGAACCCAGTCAGCAGCTGCTGCTAGACCAGGTTTCTTCTCTTGGGTCTTTACTTAAAAACTTCACTACTGGGCTCAAGGCACAAACTGTACTCTTGCAGCAGGCCATATCTGGTCTAAATCCTGCAGGAGGTGTGTCAGGGCCCTTCTCGGGAACTCTTTCCAGCCCCGCCACATGTAAACAGAATTCTGGTTGAACATTTTAAACAGCCAGGGTGAAATTCATTTCCTGGCTAGGCAGAGACTCTGGAGTTTGCTTGCTTGCTTGCTTCCTTCTTTCCTTCTTCCTCCCTTCTCTTTGTTTTTTGACAGGGTCTGCTATGCACTTCAGGTTGGGCTTGAACTCATATTCCTGGCTCAGCCTCTGGAGTGCTGAAATTCCAGACATGCACCACCACACCTAGCCTTGAAATGTTCAAGACTAAATTATTATGGTTAGTTGGTTCATAAATGAACTAATAAGTCTCCTCCCACTCTGTTTCTGTCTGTCTGTCTGTCTGTCTGTCTCCCTGCCTACCTAATATGAGAGTATTTAGATGCCATTAGCTTCCATTCTGCTCCTCAGCTCCTAGGCCTTGGAGGGGCCACAATCCACCCAGGTCCAGAGAAATATCATAGTCCCCTAAGCGCCAGTACCAACCCAGCAGAGGAGACACAGACTTCCAGAGGAAGCTAAAACAAACCCTGAGGCAGAATCTGTTATGTTCTTCCCTTTCCACTGGAAGAAAGGGGGAAAAAGGAAAGGAGAGAGAAAAGCAAACACACAATCACCCTAAATCAACGGTTTCCGGCAGACGAATGGACCGCCTCGTGGATTTCCTTGAAAACTTCTGGCCTCCTTCGATGCATCTGATTGCCTTCTTAATGTCCCGAACCCAGGCATCTCTCTCTTCCAGGTAAGCAGCTTGGAAGTACTGGTCCTGCTGTTTGGTGCTGGTGATCTTAAACACAAACTGAAAATTCAGACACAACCCATTAGAAACGACCGTTTCAGAGGCTCAGGTCCTTCATGAACCAGAAGAGATGACTTGCAACTATTCTAATAAGACACACCCCACCTCAGAGTGAAGTATGGGGTGCCGAGAGGTTCAACCAGAGGCTGTGCGGGCCCCAGCGGGGCAGCAGGGAGCAGGCACTCACTGCGGCCTGGGATGTCGACTCACCATCCTTTTGCTGAAGTCCTGACAAGGGCTGGTCACTGTGCTTCCTTTCAGGGGGATCATTCCTTTAGGGCTGTTGTCACTTTTCTTCTTGTAGAATTCAATTCCGTCTTCTAACAAGACCACCCACATGGGTTTCCAGGTGTTAAACACATTCCCCTGGGTAAGTAACGAGGGGAACATGAATGTGGTAATGATAAAGAAAAAATAAAACAAAGATTGAGTATATAGGGGGTGGGGGGATGCAGGGCAGGGGTGGAAAAGGAAAAAATGAGAATCAAGTCATGTCCTGTTCTAGTACAAGCTCTTAATGTTGAATGCGATTATCATGTATATTCATAATGTACCAATAAAGATAATTTTAAAAAAATAAAATAAACACATTCCCCCGTAAGGACGACAAAAATACCTAAGGCGGCTGGGGTTCTCTCTACATCGTCTCTTCCGCCCAGCAGAGCCGGTCTATAACACAGCAATGGTGGAACTTTGAGAGCTCTCATGATAACAAACAACCTGCTCGGCACACATGCACTACGTCTGCCACCGCTGGGTTATCAGACTTGGCTTTAAAAATATTCGGTGACAAGCTAGATGTCATGATGCAAGACTGTAATCCCAGCTCCTGGTGGCTGAGGCAGGCGGACTGCAAATTCAAGGCTGGTCTGAAGTCAGAGTGAGACCTTGTCCCTCCAAAAAAACGACAAAGTGTTGTGACGTTATCTCTGTGTCCTAACATGAATCTTCTCAACTCAGTGAGGCAGTTGTCTTTTCTTCCCTATGGCATGACAGCACGAGGTCCTTTTATTGACTCATGATGCTGAGGGCAATATATATTCATTAAAATAATTCAAAAGAAGATTGTTGGCCAAACTGTCCGATGTTAGCATGTGTCTCAGTTTAGGGCCAGTCCCCTTCTCTTGTCCCTCCCTTTTCAAGCCTGGCTCACATCCCCAGGAACCTCTGGTAAGTGCAGGAAATATCAGCAAGTTCTCCTGTGACTAGCTATGATCTTATCATTCGTATTTCTTTGGATTCATGCGTTTAATGTTTTAACTTTCTGTTTTGAAGAAAGAGGAAAAAAAAAGAATGACTATTGTCAGTACTTTGTTGGAAGGTTTTTATTTTTCTTTCAGAAAATTTCAATTCATGGGGTATTTGTTAGAATTGAAGAAAGAGTTTAATGTTGTAAAGTCAGTGTAGGAAGGTATTTTCCTACTGCTTTTCAAAATATGGCCACAGGCCCTGTGATCTGACTCACTGAAGGTGGGTATGAGTCTGATCTGGCCACACCGCAAATCTGCTTTTACTTCTGAGCCCCAGACATGTTGCAAAGTGGCTGAGTCAAAGTGAGTAATTCAGACACCACTGCCTCCCTGCTTGTCAAACCTGGGGCTCCTAACCCAAGTTCCCAGCCCTAAAACCAACTACCTCCGAGAATCAATCAAATAATATGGACTGTCAAGTACTGAAATAGCATTATTCAACATCTTTAAAGACAGCCACATCTTGTCTTTAATGCTTTCGTTTCTAGCACAATAAATAGCTGCTCTTTCATCCTATCTCAAATTCCCAGAAAATCCTAATGATACAATATCACTGCCCCCGTGTTAGTGAGGAAGGCCCTGAAGTGTACTTAGCCAGTGGCAAGGCAGAGAGACAAGAGGGAATCTGGGGGCTCTGACAGGTGTGTGAGGGAACACACCATGTCTCTTTAGTTCCTGTCCTGGTGCACTGAGTTTCAGGCCCACTCTGCAGCTTGCGCACCTGCCCCATCACGGTGTACCCCATGTGCACTTACTGTGCTCAACTTGGGGTCAGATCTTACATCTGCATTGCATTTGCCTTTCCTGTTGATCACTTAACAGTTCTATGTATTCTTGAGTAAAATGTTTAATTTTTTTTTGAGACAGGGTCTCACTGTGTAGTTCAGGCTGGCCTTAAACTCACCATGTTGGCCTCAGAACCACGGCAATCCTCCTGCCTCAGCCTCCCAAGTTTTGAGATTATAAGAGCACACCACTGCAGTGAGCTGAAGCGTTTAATTTCTGAGTCCATTTTTCTTTCTGCTTTCTTTCGAGAGAGATAATTCTATCTCACTGTATGTTAACAAGTATTATCCTGACATAATGGATAAAGTATGTATACATGTATGTGATGCATATGTAGTTATATATACACAATGTGTACATTATGCATATACATATATAGGTATAACTCATTTCAGATGTAAAATGTACAAAAAACACTCTGTCAGTGATGAGTTGCCACCAAACTGTTTGTTTCTGATGGGAAGGAACCCACCACAGAATGCTGCTGCCAAGACTTTCATAAACAATTTATGGAATGAATGGTTATCATTTAAAATTACAGGACCGAGGATGTAGCTCAGTGGTACCATAGCTGCCTCATAAGCACAAGGTCCTGAGTTCGATCCCCCGTACCAGCAAAAAAAAAAAGTAAAATTACATTATGAAATGATGAATAAGTAAGTATAAATAAAAAGATATTGAGAAACGATTAATGTAAGAGTAGAAACAGTAGTGTGTAACTGTGTTTTTTGGAATTACTCTGCAGACACATCCAGGACTTAAACAGCAGAGCTTTGTCATTATGGAGAGAAGAAACTCATATTTATGATCAAGCTACTGAGAAAGCAGCTTCAGGGGAGGCGAGGACTTTCATTTTGCTGGATTTGTTTTTAAATTAAGAAACAAGGTACACACATCCATAGGGAGCCTGTAAGCTACTCGTGGACTTTCACCGAGGGAATAAAGTGTGAGTCTTTTCTCTTTTTCCCGTGTGCTCCAAGCTGGCTTCATGTGGGTTGTTTTGTGCTCCCAGACCTGCCTATTGTATTCAGTTCACTCAAGGATGAATAAATTGTACCCTGACTGGCAACGCAGACTGTGACAGTGTCTCCTGATCCGGGAGCTGTGACCGGGGGCGTGGAAGCCTGACCGGTGTGTGCACTGCAGTAGCTTCGTCCTCATCCTCGGGCCAATCAGATGTTCTCTGAAGACGGACATGAGGAGAAACGGGCCGGCGCAGGCAGTGACACCCGCCTGTCACCCTGCTCCTGACAGTCTGAGGCAGGAGCGTCCCAAGTTCAGATTCTGGGCAACTCAGCAGGACCTAATCTAAAAACAAAAGTGCTGGAGGGATTGTCCAATGCGAGAGAACTCTGGGCCAATCCAAATACAAAGGGGTGAGGGCAAAGGGAAAAGAGGAAGAGGAGGGAGAAGACGCAGAAGAGGAAGGAGAGGAAGAAGGAGAAGAAGAAACCCAGACAACAGCCTCATGTGCTGGCCTGGCTGGACAGTATGAAAATCACTTCCAAAACAGTCTAGAATGCCAACAGTCCAGAATGCCAGTCTAGAATGCCAGGGCCTGCTCTCGGCCCTGTGGCCTGCAGGGAAAACAGTCACTGGAGAGGTTTCGGTTTGATCAGCACCGACTGCCCGTTTGGTGACAGCTTTATCCCTTCCAACTAAATGAAGGGATTCTCCTTTTGTGGTCTGTGTGTCAGTACAGCTCTGAAGAAGGAAGCGTTGAAGACCTTTGCACTGTCACGGCTGCCACAGAATAGAGCTATCATCCAGTTTCCAGCGGATCCTGCTGCTTATCTCAAAGCACAAACGCCTCTAAATAAAGGTCCAGTTGTCCAAAAGGAAGACTGGTTGTGCAAAGGAGATAAACACTGTGGGGCCATCACTGTGCTGTCTGAGCATTTCCCTTATCTTAGGTTCTCAAAGAATGCTTTTTCATCTAAAACACAGTACCTTGTCTTCTGTCTGGGCAGAAAGCTAATCCAGGATAATACTGGATTATTTTCCTTCTGGAAAACAGACAGGGTCAGACATTATGCCAAAATATGGAATAATTTTAATTTTTCTTTTTCTATTGTACCTGAAAATGGTTCATATCTAGAATATAAAGAGCTTCTGGAGATCAATATGGAAAGTACTAAAAATTCTATTTTAAAATGGGGGAAAAGTGTTAAATAGGGATATACTAAAGGAAAATATCCAAAAGTGGTTTTTTTAAGTGTTACAACACTATTATTTATATCAAGGAAACCCAGGTTCAAATCACAAGCAGTACCTCTGCATGAGAGTAAATACAATTTACAGAATTTAAGAAGAGCAAGACTTGGCAAAGAGGTAGAATAAATGGAGCTCCCATGCTTGGCTGACAGCCGTGTAAAATGCTGTGTCCTACTCAGAGAAGCCCTGGGTAGTTTATGCCAAAGCCAAACACACACGTGCCCTATGTACCCAGAATTCCCCAGCTGGACATGCATCTGAGAGAAGTGAGGATGTGTTGGGAGCAGGTTCCATACAAGACTGTTCTCAGAACCTCTATTCACTTTGCCAGCAATGCAAAATACATCAAACGTCCATCAGCAGGGGATGGATACGTAGCTCGATGCCAGTGCCGTACTTAGGTACATATTATTCGTTCAGTAGATTTGTACAACAGAATAAGCATGGCACTGGTACTTGCAACACCATGGATAACTTTCACTAATGTTATACTGAGTAAAAACAAAAAAGATTCAAAATATTCTTATGAGTGTTTCCACTTATATGAAGTTCAAGAACAAACATAATTGATAAGAAGTCATGATGATGGTTATCTGGGATGGGAGACTAGAATATGACAGGAAAGGACGGGCCACTTACAGCACTCTAGAAATGTCCACACCTTGATCTGTGTGTTGTGTATATGACATATCGATATGTAAAAAATAAATGGCATTTTATATGCCTTATTGTGTTGTGTTATCCTGTAATTTAAGAAACAATGTTCTTGGCTGGGTGTGGCAGCGCATACTTGTAACCTAACACTTGGGAGGCTGAGGCAGGAGGATTGCTGGGAGTTCAAGGTAAGCCTGGGCTACCTAGTGAGTTCAAGCCTGGCTTGAACTGCATAGCAAGAATTTGTCTAAAAACAAACAAACAAACAAATTATATATATATATATATATATATATATATATATATATAGAGAGAGAGAGAGAGAGAGAGAGAGAGAGAAAGAAAGAGAGAGAAGTTTCTAGTAGTTCATTCCATGGAGGTAATACACAATGAAAAGGCAACATCATCTTTTAGGTTTTATCTGTGGAAAGAATTGTTCCATCTTAGTTACCTGTCTCAATTTAATCACTGAAAAATAGCATATTCAGCCAACACATGGCTCTTAATTGAATAGAAATTTACAAGGTATGATATTAATCGAATCACTTGAGGTTATTTCAATACATGAGCGAGATTATTACATTAGCGCTAAGTTTTTTGGGTGTGCTAATGTCATTTGATTATACAGGAGAACACTCTTGTTCTTAGAAGATATATGCTCAAGTGTTTAGAGGTGAGCGTTTCCACAGCCCGGACTTCTCTCTCAGGCCTCATGGTAGGAGGGAGGTGAGAATGGTCAATTCAGTGTCATTTTTGCACCTCTCCAAAGTGGCTGCGCCAGCAGGTTTCCATTCTGCCAGCCTCTCTGCCCTTCCTGTATTTCTCCTTCCCACCCTCAACTTCCATGGTGACCACCCAAGACAAAGCCTGGAAGTGTGATTACAGAATATCCAGGCTAGAAGAGATGCAGAGTTATCGAAGACACTTTCACTATACAGATTAAAAAGCAAGGCTGCCTTGGGCGACTTGGTCTACTACACCTGCCTGTGCAGGACGGAAGCAGAACCAGACCCAGGTGTCTTGATTCCTAGTTTTGTGCCCCTTTCCTTTCTTCAGATGTCATCTTCACTTTGGTTCATGAATAATTTGGGTAATTCTAGAATCCAGATTACTTTATGGCACTTAGCTACACACCTCACTTTATGAAGTGTAAGATAGACAGATAGATAGATAGACAGATAGATGGATAGACAGAGACTGAATCTTTCTTATCTAAAATTCTTGGGACCAGAAATGTTTCAGAATGATTTTCAGATTCTGGGATATTTTCATAACGATCATTGGGGATGGAGCCCAACTCTAATTATGAAACTTATTTGTGTTTTATATAGATCTTCTATATACAGCCTACATGTAATTTTATACAGTGTTTTTAATAACTTTGTATGTGAAACAGCTTCATAGTGTAGATTTGCGTTTATGGTATAGCATCAATATTCAATAAGTTGCTCATTCTAGCACACTCCAGATTCCAGATGTTTACAGCCGGGATGTTTGGAGGGTGGGTGGGTGCTGGTTCAGTTTATGTCCATTTTTCCCGTTATGCACCAAATCTATATGATTACATGTTCACAGAGGGTTGTGTTTGATGGCGATGCAGATTTAACGTTTTCTAGTAAATAGCTGCTCTTCATCACAGGACCGGTATGATTCAGCAACCAGAGTGCAGCATAGGATGACACCAAAAGAAGAAATCATAGAGGACAAAACATCTGACCATATGTAACACGAACTTCTGCACATGAAAAACAAACTGTGCTGGGATGTAGCTCGGTGGCTGCACTGCCCTTGCAAGTGCGAGCTCGACTTTGCTCCTTGGTCTGGGAGGGGATGATACAACTGAAAAGCAAATGAAAATACACACATATTTGTGACATATCGTCATCTGATTAAAAGTCATTGAAAAATTCATTAGAGTTGATGAGAAATATAAATATACTCCCAAGTGTTTCAAATGGGCAAGTGATATAGACAGGCAATTCTCAAAAGAACTAGCTGCTGGGCTGGGAAGTTAGCTCAGTGGTTCCGGCACCTGTCTTGCAAGTGCAAGGGCCCGGGTTTGATTCCCAGGTAACCACATACAATACTGGGTGTGGAGACTCACGCCCAGCAGCAACCAGTACCACATACCACAGTGCCGGGCGTGGTGGCTCATGCCTGTAATCCCAGCACTCGGGAGGCAGAGGCAGGAGGATTGCTGTGATGTGAGTTGGAGGCTGAGCTCAGGGCCAGCCTGAACTACGAAGTGAGACCCTGCTTTCAGAACCCATAAACAAAAAAATGCAAACTGAAATTAAATAAGATACAGCCTTTGTCTTCAGTAAGAATTGTCTAAAAGATTTGTAAAATGTATTGATGACTATTTGGGAAAATAGATGTATGGGGGGAAAAGGAGCACTATAGTCAGTGGGTGGATATAAATTGTCAAAAAAGAAAGGTAAAATCTCAAGCATTGTGGGCTGAATGGACGGTGCAGGGTCTGAACTAGCAGGCGGTACCCTGAGTCCATGGGGCACAGCAGAGGCGACCGGCAGTGGAGCGGCTGGCCGCTGACACTGCAGCAGTGGACGTGCAGTGCGGCTTCAGACCTCACTTTCTAACATCTGATGAATGGGGATATTGCTAATTACATCTTAAGGTTGTGAGAAATCGAAGCAATCCATGTAAATGGCTCAAGTCAATAAAGAGCACTTGATAAGCGCTGCTTCAGTACTGCTGATGCCCTGTAAGTCTACGCTCCTGCAGAGCGGCCCTGAGCCCAGTGACCTCAACACCACACGTAACTGGGAGCCTGTTCAAAGCAGACTGCCATGACGGCGCCATCTCTCCGGCTATTACTGAAATAGTGGGCTGGGTTTAGCCCACAACAGGACAGAGATGATGAGCACTGTCTTCAAAGGTATGAAAGCCCTAGGATGTTTCAAAGCTTCACTAGGTAGAGGTTTTGGAAAAACCACTTTCTATATTACTCAGAAAAATAATGAGTTTCCTGACTAGAGAGGTGTCCAAGAATGCTTGTTAATAGGTTAATTCCAACAGCTCAGACTTTGAAGTCAGCCTTGGGCAACTGAGCAACCTAGCATGACCCTGTCTCAGAATTTAAAAACTACTATAAAAGGGGACTGTGAGATCAGTACAAAGGGTCTGGTCTTAATCCTCAGTGTGTTGGGGGGGGAGCCAGAGATAAGAATTTTGATTAAACACATTTCTACCCTGAGATCTTATATATCCATTGATCTCAAAGAAACTGCTGTCTCTATGTCCCTCTAGTTTTATGTTTCCACATAACCCTGCCAACCTTTGGCCCTCACCTACAAGCCAAAAAAACAATGGTAATAAATCTTATAAATCATTTAAAAATTATATCCTAGCTGTAGTTATCCTCTTTTTCTAATTCTTAAAACTATGCTGTAACAACCGAGCATTAGAACAGTTTCTAGGCATCAGACATGACCCAGATAATGGAAGCATAAAAAATGAATGCGATCCAACCTCTGCTTTCACAGTTCATAATCTAACAGATTTGTCCAGTGCGGTGTGACAATGCCCAAGTTACGGCTGCACATTCAGCTTTGCGGAGAGAAGCCGCAGCCAGTGGCTGGGAGTTGGAGCGAGTAGAGATTTAGGTCATCTCCAACCTAGGCATGTCCCAGAGGGTAAAGACACCTCTTTGACTTCCCCTTTCTCTGAACTTCTCTTTTCAGAGGCTGATGAGTGGTTGGAATTCAAGGGAAAATTACATTATGAACAAATCTGTGTGATCAAAGCAGAACTGTGAGCTATGTCTTATTTTCCCACAACATTGGGGTGTTTGTTTTAAATTGATACTACTTGGAGTAAACCCTATCCTCTGCTGCATTATTAATCCTATTTCATATTTTCATATTTGCATAACATTCCAAATGGTTGTCCTGTGCCTCTTGGAAAGCAAGGACATTAGTGTACTTAGTAGAATACTTTTACATAAATAAACTCTTCCAGGTTAGATAATTTTTCAATAAAACATATTAAATAACTAAATGGAGCACTGTGCTAGAATGATTTCTGGAGTCCTAATTTTCAGTTCGCTTTTCAACTTTGCCTCTTCTAGGTTCTACTCGGACAAGTCATTTAGACAAACTCCTAAATTTTTCTAAATATTCATATCCTCATATGTAATAAAGATAAAATAACTACTTCTTCCCATTATGGAGATTATATTTTTAAAGGGCTTAGCACAATGACTAGCTTATATTAGGGGCTCAAAGATTTAAGTTTCAAGAACTAAGGAAAGGAATATTTCCAAAACAGAGATTTATTCAACATGTCATGTTAAAGGATTGGGGTTAGAGCCCAGTCCCAATGGCACAGGGCTAGCCTACCATATGCGAGGCCCTAACATTGACCCACAACAGTAGAAAAAATTGTTTAAACAAAAACAAAATACCAAAATTGAGATTCTTATTACAACAGAGAATATTCAAACAGCAAAAATATAAATACTATTAAAGATATACGTTATAAACATAAAAGTAATGGTTAATTATAAATTGTGAAAATTTCAATTTGAAATTTCACTATACTTTCTTCTAAGCACATTTTCTAGATTAGCATTCACAGGATGTAATCTGTAGGCTCACTCTCACAAAAAATTATTTATTAACTTAACTCCACATACTCGACAACCCTTAGTCTATCATATCTGTTTTCTGGTGAAGTAGTGTTACTTATTGCAGATTTAATGTTCTATACTTTTATAGTTTAGGGAATTTAAAATATAAGCACACAAAATTTTATAACAGCAATACTATTGCAAAATGTTTTTAGCTGTCTAAAAAACAAAAATTAGCAAAACTTTGCATTTCCATTAGTTGTATTTCTCAGATACTAAGCCAAAACCAGCTCACCTTAATCATTATTGGTTCCTTACAGGGTATATCTGCCAAAACAAGGAACCTACATACACCTCTGTGTGTGCATGTGTGTCTCTTTCAAAGGACGCTTCAAACTACAGCTTGTCTGCAGAATCAACCAGAACACGACAAATAGAGTACAAACACTAATTTAAACTAAAATGATGTTCAGAAAACCCTGGGTCTGAACAGAGCTCAGTGCTGTGAAGGAAAGATGCAGGAGTCAGAGAGTGTCTTCTTGGTCCCAGCTCTGTCATAGCCATGTGACCGTGAACCCCAGGCTGCTCTGAGGTCCAACTTCTCAAATGAGGGATTTAGGACAAGTGTTTAAAGGTCCCTCACAGCCTGAAGTAAAAACAGACATGGGCCGCAGCAGATACTGTGTCACTTCCTTTACAAGTAAAACCTTTTCAGTTAAAATACAAACCAAAGCAGAGTCACACTGGACACTCAGTGCGAAGCTCAGCACAGGAAGGCCCACCCCGAGCCCGTTCCCCTCTGAACGCTGAGCTCCCCGGTACGAGCAGGCTGTGAGCGGAGGTGCTGCCCACAGGATGCCGCGGCCCTACGTGTGAATTCACCATGCTGGGCAGTTGCACAACTAGAACACACCCAGCATGAGAAGAAAGATCAACACCCTTAACAACTTCAGTTTTCCTGGGGCCACATCAAGAAGACTCAACATTTTTTTAGTACATTGGGGTATCTATCTCCTAATCTTTAAATGGCGCATCTATCATCTTGATGGGCTGTTATGCAAATTCACTAAGAGTTATGAGTAAAGTGATGTGGCCCATTAAAAAAAAAAGGTAAGGATTTGTTCTTTTCAATTTCAAGATAACCCAAGGAAAAAGCTGTAATCACTCTGTCATTACATCAACTCCTCTTTAATTACTTTCTTCCCTTCTCCCCCTCCAAAAAAAAACCCTGAGGGAGGAAAATGTAAATAACAAAGGAACAGCGTCTCTAAGTAACTTCTGCAGCAGGTGCGTTTGAGTACTTTTGTGGAACACACTTGCGATTCTTAAGACAGGTTCTCAGCTCCGAAGGAATTAACCAGGGGCCCTACCTTCCAGGTGCTGCAGTCTAAAACTCTTAGACTCATTAGATAAAACTGTGCCAACCGGATTAATCCACTTCTAAGAAATAAAGGCAGCTGAATGGGCACTTTCTGCTCTCTGGCCCAACACTGACATCCCTCCATTTCAACCCAACAGGTCCCTAAAAGAAAGGAGTACAGTGCCACCAAACTGGGCATCAGTCTGCTGCCAGCCTGTCTATTCACTAAGTGGCTTTCCCACTTACCTTCTTCACCAGGTAACCCTCTCGGATCCGCTTTGGCTCCATGTCTGACCCGGTGGAAGGACCTTGGGACCGGCCACCCTCAGGCAAGTGCAGGGTCCGCTGACAGCTGCAGAGGCTGTGGGCTGCCCTTTTTACAGTGAGTCTCTTTCACAATTTCCCTTCTGCTGGCGATCTCATGGTCACATCCTCTTCCCCTCACTGGGGTGGAGGATCAGAATAAGGAACTGGAGACTCAAACAGCCCATGCTTTGCTAAAACCGGAGATACTGAAAGTATATTTCCGTTCAATACTTAATGAAGGTAACGTTTTTTTCTCTGTACCTGGGATTGAAACCAGGACCTTCACACTGAGCTAACTGAACTTGAACTTGTGATCCTCCAGCCTGAGCCTCCAACAGTGCTAGGGTTATAGGCAGGCATCACTACACCCAGTTCTCAGACCTTTTTAAAAAAATTTAATTTTGAGACAGAGCCTCACCAAGTCATCAGACTGGGCTCAAACTTACTATCCTTCTGTCCGCCTCCCAAGGACTAATTCCAGGTGTACAATATCACACCGAACCCAAAGTTTTATTACCATGAGAAAACAAATCTCCTAGAGAGAAAAAGAAAAATGAAGAAGAAAATGAATAAGAAAACCCTAGTGGAAATTGTCCTGCTTAGAAATTATTCTCAACACCCTAAGAAATGTTTGGTAAAAATTGTCAAAAATTCAAAACCATCTGGTTAGCATAACAGTACCTACTTTTAAACAAATGCCTACATCTGCGCCCTGCACTGTCCTATGCATTGCTCAGGCTACTTCACCTAATTTAGTCCTCACGAGAAACCTACAGAGCAAACCGTATTATCGTCCCCTTCTTAGAGATAAGAAAGTACAGTTGCAGGGACAGCAGTTGCCTCAAAGGCAGCAGGTAAGAGGTGACACAGGAAGAGCCGGGAGGCACCAGGGCCCCTCTGCCTCCCACCATGCCGAGACCAGTGTCCTCCACTGAGCCCTCACCCCACCACACCGCAGAGCTGGAGAAGGTGTCTGCAGCCACCCAGGTGAGAAACTGTCCCGTCCCAGCCTGGCATCTCCCCTTCGAGAGTAACAAGATAAGCACTGCAGCAAGCACTCCTGCAACAGCACTTCTCAAAGTTGTCTGAACACAGAAGTCTTCTGGAAACAAATTCTACTGGGCACAGTGATGCATCCCTGTACTCCTCGCACTCTGGGAGGCTGAGGCAGGAAGACTGAGATATTCTAGCCCAGTCCAAGCAACTTCGTGAGATCCTGTCTTAGGAAAAAAAAAGGGAGGTTGGGGAGGAGAAAAGTACTGAAATATAACAATGACTAAACAACTTTTGTTCATGAATATAATTGTGTCTTCCAGAAAAGAAGTCCTACCTTCCAGTATCTCAGAACATGACATATTTGGGAGTAAGGTAAGTAGATGGAAATACAGTAATTAGTAGGGTCGGGGATATAGCTCAGTGGTTCCGGCGCCTGTCTTGCAAGCGCAAGGACCTGGGTTCCATCCTCAGTAACCACATAACAATACTGGACGTGGAGACTCACGCCCAGCAGCAACCAGTACCACATACCACAGTGCCGGGCGTGGTGGCTCACGCCTGTAATCCCAGCACTCGGGAGGCAGAGGCAGGAGGACTGCTGTGATGTGAGTTTGAGGCTGAGCTCAGGGCCAGCCTGAACCACAAAGCGAGACCCTGTCTCAAAAAACCTTTAAAAAAATGAAATACAGTAGTTAGTAGTGTGGTTAAACTGGAGCAGATAGGCCTCAGTGCACATGACTCTCCCCCTTATAGGAAAAGTAGAGAAACCCTCAGAGAGGAAACCGCTACTCACAACAGACACAATGAACTGACAAACCCAGAAATGCCACAGATCGCCAGCAATCACCAGAAAGAAAAAGAAAGGAAGAAAGAAAGAGAGAAAGGGCCTCTGTGGCAGCTGCCAGAATGTGAGACAATAAATCTCTATTATTTTTAAATCACTTACTTTTTAGTGCTTTATTTTAGCAGACTCTAGAAAACTAGTACAATGTTTCTTATAAATTCAATATTCTAAAGGATAAACTTTTTCTGTGTATTTTTTCTTAGGAATTGAACTCTAGCCCTTGGCAGTAAGCTAGATATGAAAATCTTTTAAAAATTATCAATCACACCATGTGAAATGGACAAGTTATTTAACCACTCTGTACCTCAATTTTCTCATCTGTTAAGTGGTGACAATAATAATTGTCATCAGTGAGGTAACGAGATTAGAGAAGAGAAAACATGTTTGGAATGGTGTCTAGAGCACAACAAATGCCTCTAAATGTTGGTTATTCTTCATTTTTAAGGAAAGATTCTATTGTCCTTGGATTAATCCTTTTATTTCTAGGATATAACATAAACAATAAAACTAGGTTTCTGCTTAGCACTTTTTCCTCATTATATAAGCCAAGATTCTCTACATGATGAAATGGACAGAACGATATAATCAGCAGAAACCAGCAAAGGCTAATAGAGACAAATGTGGATTCTCCAGAAGAAAAGAGGTCAATTTTGGGGCATGAAGGAGAAGTGAAGACAGGTCACTATAAAAGGACAGGAACCAGGGCAGCTGTGGGATTCCAAAAAGCAGGAGCTAAGAGACCCCCCTCTTAGGCACGCCCTATGAAAATACGTCAGTGGTTTTCAGGCCTGATGGCCTCTTCCGATCAGGAGCCCTGGCTCAGGTATGTGCAGGTGCAGCGTGGGAACTGGCAGCCACATGAGATGGGGCTCCCCGAAAAAGGATTATCCCCACAGTACTATCCAGATGCTATCAAGTAGCAGAAGGAGTAAAAGTTCCCCAGGTAAGCCACATACATCCACAAAGATGTCGGAAAGTTAGGGCGAGGAAGAAGTTCTGTCCCTGAGATTCTCCGAGTGCCTACTTGAACTGGCACACTGGACAGAAGTACCTCCATCTTGTTCCCCTGTGTGAACTCACACCACCCCTCGCCCCTGGGGAAAGGAATGCATCTTAAGAGAAGTAGACTGTGCCAGGCCATACCCTGGTTACTTCATAATAAAAAGCAGGACTCCTGCAGACACAGCCACAAGAATAACCACTTTCTACTGAGGAACAAATACCCTCTACCTTAAGGTGGTGGAGACAGCTGTCTTCCTGACTGGATCAGCTTCAGTAACCCTGAGTTGACTGAAATGGAATGCTCTTTGTGCTGCTTTTGTGATTTACTGTGTTGTGGGTTTTGCCTTCAAAAGCCACTGAAAATCTTTCATCTGGCATCAAGAGCCTTTGGGGAAGGAGTCCACTCCTCACCACCAGCTCATGAAAGGACTCTGAATTTGGACTTGTACGACATGAGTTTGTCTTGCGGGTTAGATACAACACTAGATGTGCTGCCTTCCTTCCTTCCTTGTTCCTTTTCTAAGTAGCACTCAACACTGCTCTAGCTTCTCAGTTTCATTTCACACTGCATGGAAATTAATGAGAAAGAATTAAAACTGGTGGGCGTGGAAGTGTTCAACCTGAACAAAAGAGAGACAGGGTGATCTGTTGTGTGTGGATTTAAGCGTGTATTTTGCTACATCTGTACACGCCATGGAAACCACTGCTCACAGTTCCACCAAGTCCTGTGTCAGGGCTAAATCTATCAGTCCCTCGTCTAACTGTCCATCCTAATTCAAGAGGCTTTCTCCCTTTGCCCTCGACTGGTCAGAAGGCTCTGAAGAGCTTTCACACAGACACATCATGTGTTTTGAGTTCGTTGTTGACGCCCACAGTGTGAAAGCAATCCCTGCCTTCTGAAATAGTGGTGGCACCATTGCAGCACTAAAAATGTCTTGTCACCACGGAATTTCCCAGATGTGTGAGTCAATTCAACCGAGGACGGGTTGGATATGAGCCCTGCGGTCTCTCCCTGTCCTGCCAGAGATCCTCCTGTCCCCTTAGCGACACCTAGTGGTTAGTAAAGGGAACAGTCTGAATCAGTGTCATCATGAACTTGGAAGAGTGAGAGCAAATACTCTGGGACAGATCCCACTCCAGATTAGACAGTTCTTATGTTTGTGTACCCAGGCTTATTTTTTTAAATCCCATTCTTCTCTCCTTTGAATTTTCCAATATTTGATCAATAGCCTTAGAAAGATTCTTGTGCCTTTTGTTGGTGTCAGGAAAAGCTAAGATTTTGGAAGATTATTTTATATGATAGGAGAATTACATGTTGTAATAGGAAAACTATATGTTGTTTACAGAAAAATATTTCCAGTTATCTATTTCTATGGCTTTTGTGCCTTTCTTCCTCTTGGAGTCATTTTACAATTCTGCACTGTGGAAATCTGACAAGATTCTTCTTAGAATCTAAGAATCTTCTTCTTCTTAGAAGAATGAAAACTCTGTTCAGTAGATTTCATCCACCCCCGGGATCTTCCATGGAAAAAAGTCGGTTTTGTGTCCCTTTTCTAAGAAGTCTCCGGGATTCCTTTACTGCATATTAATTTCTCTTTGACCTTTTCCTGAATGAGTTGTGGTGTCTGACTGATTCTTCCTCATGAGCTAAAACACAGATATATTTCTAATGTATTGTATTTTATCCCTCTTCAAAACTTATTATTCAGTATTGATAGCTCAAAAAGACCTAAAATTTAGCTCAGAAAGATCAGACCACTCAAATGAAGAGAAAGGCGTCCAAACGTGTGGAATCTGGGATGTCATCCAAAACAAGATGACGGTCTCAGAGGCTGACAGGAGACCCGAGGCTGCTGGGTCAGACAAAGGAGTCTTGCTCACACAGTGAACAGCACGAGTTGCATGTGTGTGGCGGGTCCTCACACCGCTGAGCACTGTTCAGACCAAAGTGGAGTGGCTCAGCAATGCGGTGCACGGGGCTTTGCATCCCAGCCAAGAGCCCAGGCCCTGGGAACCTGGGTCCTACATGCTGAGCAGTGAACAAAGCTGTGAGATACTCTGTGCAAATCTGTATTTTTCCTGTATGAGGACCACATCTCTACCTTCATTATATAGATGTCCGAAAGAGAGCGTGCCTCTGCACACGAGAAGCCATCAGGAGAGAATTGTCTCCAGCCAGAGGAAAGCTAAGGTGGCCGACTCACTGAGCCCATTGGAAGTTAATTTATAGAACTGATTTCTGATAAAAGGACCCCAAACTCCTTGAAAAGATAGACAATTATAGACTTGTAGCAGGAAATATATAAGGTGACCCTTGAGATCTTGTAATCCAGAAAGTGAAGAGGTACCTTAAAAAATTGTTTTAAATTAAGAAATGAATAAG
Organism: Petromus typicus; assembly: GCA_004026965.1. NCBI lineage: Eukaryota > Metazoa > Chordata > Mammalia > Rodentia > Petromuridae > Petromus > Petromus typicus. The sequence continues at coordinate 10,451 of PVIR01007569.1, read as the reverse complement.
CTAGGGATGGTGACACATGCCTATCATTCTGCCATCCTGGGGGGTAAGGCTGGGAGGTCACAAGTCTGAGGCCAGCATGGGCAGCTTAGTGACTTGGCAAGACCATGTCTCAAAGTAAAAAGTACAAAAGGACTGAGAATGCAGCTCAACGCAAAGGCCCTGGGTTCGATTATCAGTACCCGAAAAAGGAAAAGGAAAGAGATAAAGAAAGAAACCACAGGGCGGGGGAGTTATCTCAGTGGTTCCGGCGCCTGTCTTCCAAGCGCAAGGGCCCGGGTTCGATTCCCCGGTAACCACATAACAATACTGGGTGTGGAGACCCACACCCAGAAGCAACCAGTACCACATACCACAGTGCCGGGCGTGGTGGCTCACGCCTGTAATCCCAGCACTGGGGAGGCAGAGGCAGGAGGATTGCTGTGATGTGAGTTGGAGGCTGAGCTCAGGGCCAGCCTGAACCACAAAAAGCGAGACCCTGTCTCAAAAAACCTAAAAAAAAAAAAACGAAAGAAAGAAAGAAACCACAATCATAGGTTACTATGAATTGACTCAGGAGCCAAATGCAAGAGAACCCGAGTCAAAGCTGCAACCATTCAAATAGCAAAACACAACAGTACAGTCACACCTTCCCATGTCTGTGGATTCTACATTTGCAGATTCAACCAAATGTGGGTTAAAAATATTCCAAAAAATTACATTTGTCCTGAAAGTACACAGCCTTTATTACTGTCATTATTCTCTAAACAATGCATTATAGGGCCAGGGATATAGCTCAGTAGTTTGTGTGTCCGCCTGGCAAGTTCAAGGTCCCAAGTTTGATCCCTGGTACCACATACCACAGTGCCAGGCATGGTGGCTCACACCTGTAATCCCAGCACTCAGGAGGCAGAAGCAGGAAGATTTCTATGAGTTCAAGGCCGGTCTGGGCTACATAGTGAGCTCAGGGTCAGTCTGAACTACAAAGCAAGACCCTGACTCAAAAAACTAAAAAAAAAAAAAAAGCATTATATAACAAGTTACACAGCATTTACACTGTACTAGGTAGTATAAGTAGTCTAGAGATGATTGAAAGTATGCAGGAGAATGTGCATAGGTTAAAGGCCAATTCTATACCATTTTATATAAGGGAACCAAGTGTCTTGAAACCAGTCTCTTGGGGATACAAAGGGATAAAAGTATTGGAATATAGCCTGAAATATAAAACACTTAAATAAATGATAGGATAAGTGAATAGATTGGGGAAGAATAAACAAATCCATTTAAAGAATTCCAAATAATTTATGTATACTCTACTATTCAAGATATTGCTTTGAAATACTTCACAGCTGGGTGTGGTGCCATACATCTGTAATCTCAGTAGTTGGGAGGCTGAGGCAGGAGGATAGCCTCAAGTCTGAGGCCAGCCTGGGCACATCATGAGTTCATGACCACCTAGAGCCAGCCCCAGATGAAGCCTTGCCTGGCTGGCTCTCCCCCCAACTGCCATCAGTACCCTGCATGGCAGAGGCACCATGGCAGACTCCTTCCCTCCTGACATGTTCGTGTTGGTTAAACCACCAGAGAATGATGATTAAAAAACCCCTTGTATGGAAAAGTCACATTTCTGTCTGCTTTATCACCTCCTCCCTCGGCCTCTGTGGAGAGCATCAGCAGATGAGCTGTCCAGATGGGGTTCCTTGTCTTTCCAGTTGTTCTTGGGCCAGGTCTTCTTTCAGCAGCCACAGCAGGCATCTCTCAGAGCATCTGTCTCCAGCTCCAGAGTCCTGGAAGGCTGAAGAGTCTGTGCTGGAAGCCGGGAGATGACACCAAAGCAAAGCGTGGAGCTCCTCAGAAGAAACAGAAGTGATCTTCCTTCTTTGCTGATGATCACAACAGGTGAGGGGCTCGCACTGCCTGGCACATAGTAAGTGATGCATCAGTATTAACGTTTGTATTTATTAGTTTTGGCATTGCATTAAGAATTTTTTGCCAATGTCTCCAATGTATTCTGGTCACATAAATATTTTACATCTTTCTGTACTCATCTCCTGCTTGAAGTAATGGAAATATGCTAATAATAGCGCTAATGTACTTCAGATGTGATCTTTATTGGCTGAAGTGCAATACCTAACTATTTTTATAAGTTTTGTTTTCAAGGTTTTTTTCCTAAATCAAGATTGGGGGGTGGCTCCATCATGGACTTCTTGTCTCCTGTGTCCCAGGCAATCAGTTCAATCCCCAACACCACCACCACCCCAAAAGTAAACAATAAATGACACTACTTTGTATTTCTAAAAGTTCTTTAATGTGTAACTTAATAAAATGTCACTGAATTATCACAGCTGCTTCTGTGTGTGAGCTGCTGTGATGTGCTGCTGTGACTGATGTAACCAAAGAAAATGTAACTTCACACTAAGAATGGAAAGCAGAATGGTATTATAGCATACTTTTCTTATAGTCGTGCATATATCTTTCTTACAAAGCATTTAAGGAGCTTCAAGAAGTTTCTTAAAGGTTAGTTCCATTGTAAAATGTGAATTTTACACATCAATAAGCTTTGGGGCTTCTCTGTATTAAAATTCTTGGTCCATCTTGGATTTTGAACAGACTTTTTATCACTGCACAGTTCAGTGGCAACATGCATTGACCACTAGAAAAATATTGGTTTACCAAGTTATTCATTTGCCAAAAATGTGCCATATGTTAACAGCTTATCCTATACCATCTGTTATGTCACATTTTTTAAATACCATCACCGAGCCAGGCATGGTGGCACATGCACGTCATCCCAGCGCTCTATGGTCTGAGGCAGGGAGAGTATGAGGTCAAACCCAGTGCGGGCAACTGAGAAAGACTCTATTAAAATTTAAAAAGTTAAAAATGGGCTGGGATATAGCTCTAGGTAGAGATTCTGGGTTCAATCCTTGGTATTATAATAGATAACATATATACATCTATATTCACCAAGGTAATCAAAATAGTCTAAAATATTAAGAAACTGTCAAGATCATGGTAGCAGACACAAGTTTTCCTAAATGTGAAATTTTGCTTGAAAGTTTGAAATATATCGTAGACAATGAACATAATTTTTTTGAAGCAACAGGGTCATTTTATTGTTTTTGAAGGAAAATATCTGCCAAACACCTACGTCTACACAACTAACCCATCAGTTATTCTTTCAAGTAAAAATTATGTTCCAACAAAAATGTAGCTAACTGAGCTCACAGCTGCAAGAATTACATGAGCACTTGTCCTTGAGACACTCCTACAGAATATTTCACAGACCTGCATCAAGCTGAATGATTTGATAAAATTAATAATTTACTGCTCCATCAAGACCATTCTGGAGGATGCACATTCAATTGTGGTGAAGAACGCACAACTACTACTGTGACTCATGCAAACCTGTCAGCAATTTCACTCACTATTCTTTGGCACCATTAGTGCAAATGTTAATGTAGAAAAAATAGCATCTTACTACTATTACGAAAGTAGTTTTGACACCACAGATCACTGACAGAGTCTCAGAGCCCTCAAGGACCTCGGGTGACATTGGGAAGATCATTCATTTGGAAGACACTGAGCAAGAAGGACAGGAAGATTCGGAGGTCACCGTCACAGCTGAGAATGGAGAGCGCGACGCTGAAGTAAAGGAGCACTGTGGGAAGGCCACATATGGAGAAGGCCAGCATGGGCTCTCCGTGGGGGTGAGCATGGGACACCCGGGAGGGTGACAGGTTCCTCCTTGCAGAGACTAGCATTAGATGACCCTTAAATCTCCAACAAAATGGCCAGGTCACTGCTCTGCCTGCTACTGTGAACAGACTGACCAATTCCACTCAAGCACAGACTTTCTTCCACTGCCTTATTCCTAGATATGAATGACATCAGAAGTGGTGCACATTTGTGGGCTGGGGAGTTAGCTCAGTGGTTCGGGCGCCTGTCTTGCAAGCGCAAGGGCCCTGGTTCGATCCCCAGTAACCACATAACAATACTGGGGGTGGAGACTCACGCCCAGCAGCAACCAGTACCACATACCACAGTGCCGGGCGTGGTGGCTCACGCCTGTAATCCCAGCACTCAGGAGGCAGAGGCAGGAGGATTGCTGTGATGTGAGTTGGAGGCTGAGCTCAGGGCCAGCCTGAACTACAAAGCGAGACCTTGTCTCAAAAAACAAACAAAAAAAAAGCAAAAACGAACAAAAAAACAAAACAAGTGGTGCACACCCATACTCCCAGATCTAGAGAGGCTGAGGCAGGAGGATCGATTTGAGCTCCAGGCTACATGATGAGTTCAAGTTCAACCTGAACTACATAGCAAGACCCTGTCTCAAATAAATAAATAAATAAATAAAAACAAAAATAAATATATAAATACTAATGGCATCAAAAAATAACCAAATACAAGAAAAAAATATTAAAGTGAAAACAAATAGTCATCCTTTGCTTTCATTTTTTCCCTTCTATTCTTTTTCTCTTTAAAAAAATAAGTCAAAGCATACATAGATTACACCCTTGAAAAATACTTGAAAGAATTACAAAATACAAAAGTTATTATTCATATTATATGAAGATCTTTTTCAAATACAGTAGAAAAAGTAAACAAGAGAAAACAATGGTCTAAAGACATTAAAAAGCATTTTACAGAGTAAATGTGAATGACCAAAAAAGAAAAATGCCCTTCTCATGAGAAATAAAAGAAATACAATTTAAAACAATGACAGCCTATTATTTGTTGCCCGAGCAGAGCATTTTTCAGTGTTACGAAGACTCCAAGCCCACTAATACCTTGGGAGAGCATACACTAGTAAAAGCATATTAGCATAACAATGTGCTGAATATATGTAAAATTTTAGTGCCCGACATAAGACAGACGCCAGAGACCGTGTGTTTCCCACGCCCGCCCATCCTAGTCTGTTCGTCCTTCTAGAAAAGTATCCATTCATTCTCCAGAATCCCGCTGGCGCTCTACACTCCAATCTCTTTTCCCTCCAAAGTCTAAATAGGATCATTCATCGTCTTTAAATTAATAAACAATTTTGTCTGCTCAATAATAGAACTTAATTCGTTTTTCATCTGAAATCATAAATCAGGATTTTTTTTTTCAGGTTTTTTTTTTTTTTTTTTTTTAGGTTTTTTGAGACAGGGTCTCGCTTTGTAGTTCAGGCTGGCCCTGAGCTCAGCCTCCAACTCACATCACAATCCTCCTGCCTCTGCCTCCCGAGTGCTGGGATTACAGGCGTGAGCCACCACGCCCGGCACTGTGGTATGTGGTACTGGTTGCTGCTGGGTGTGAGTCTCCACGCCCAGTATTGTTATGTGGTTACCGAGGAATCAAACCCTGGCCCTTGCGCTTGCAAGACAGGCGCCGGAACCACTGAGCTAACTTCCCGGCCCATAAATCAGGATTTTCACTGGTATGTTTTTCCGTGAAAAGCCGGATAATAACTAATCTTAAGAGTTTCCGAGCCCGCAGGCCTCCGCTTACAGCTACACTGCAGCACAGAAGCCTCTGTCTTATCCAGCTTCACATAATTACAGCGGAGATGTTAGGTAATCAATTCAGAAGGCAGAGGCTTATTCTGACTCGCAGTTTTGAAGGTTCCCCTGATGGCTGGGCCAGATTACTCTGCGCTGAGGGGAGGCGGCTTCAAGCCATGTAGGAATGTATGGCAGAGTGAGACTGTGCCACCACCTAGTCAGGGAGCAAAAGAGAAGCATCAGGATCCCACGTCCCCCTAGAGGCGGTGCCCAGTGATCCCGCGACTGGAGCCCGGCTCTTACCGCTTCCACCTCTTCCCCATAGCGCCACCTGGGGAGCAAGTCTTTAACACCCGGGCCTGCGGGGAACATTTAAAATCCTACTGCAACAGCCACCATCGACAAGACATGAATGAGTGTTCCTGGGTTCCAACATGGTATTCGTATGGACACTTAAATTGAATCCTAGACAATTTTCGGGGGTCAAATACGTTCCTTTTTTAAATTTTTTTTTTTTTTTTTGAGACAGGGTCTCGCTTTTGTAGTTCAGGCTGGCCCTGAGCTGAGCCTCCAACTCACATCACAGCAATCCTCCTGCCTCTGCCTCCCGAGTGCTGGGATTACAGGCGTGAGCCACCACGCCCGGCACTGTGGTGTGTGGTACTGATCGCTGCTGGGCGTGAGTCTCCACACCCAGTATTTATTGTGTATGGTGACCGGGGATCGAACCAGGGCCCTTGCGCTTGCAAGACAGGTGCAGGAACCACTGAGCTAAAAATCCCTGGCCCTGTTCTTTCTAAACTATTACAGGGATAGTTTTAATTTGCAGAATAGGCCAAAACAGCTGTCAAACTGCATTTAGACCTCGGGCTGTAGTTTGCTGACTCCTAATCTAAAGAATAAATTTCCTGTGTTTGGCAGATTAGACAAATGGGCAGAGGTGGAACCTTTATTCTCAGTACAGAAAAATCCTAAATTTCTAATATTCATATGCAATAAATGTATTCACTATTCCACTTATTGTCTTAGACTACAACTGGCATCCCTTAGAATGAGTGGCTAATTCTAACATATTTGTAAATCCGCACATGCGTGGAAGAGCGTCTGGCAGGGGGCACACAAAGATGCTAGCACAATACCAAAGTGCTTGGTCCATGAGGGAGGGCTCGAACCTCAGACTTTCACTGCTTTTCTGTTGTTTCAATTCAGTATAACACTATGTATTACTAGTCTGCTGAGAGCTGGTAGGAGTGTAGATTGGCCCCATCGCTGCACAGAATAAGCAAAAAATAGGTATCAAATCCCTTTTAAAATGCAACTCCTTTGACTTCACAATCAGAATTTTTCCCTCTACGTTAAAAGTTAAGGGAAAGTAAGTGTGAGGATGCAAGTGCAGTTTATTACAAAACACTAAGGGAAAATTAAATGTGCAAGAATAAAATCTTATCAAATGAATTATAAACTTGGTACAGAACAAAGCCACGCGAAAGAACTGGGGTGGGGGACAGAACAAGCATGGGGAAGACTTCCTGCGCCCATTTGTTCACAGCGAACTCCTCACTCTTTCTGAAAAAGTGCCTCTAGTCCAGTAATGATTAATTGTGAAAGAAACTGTCGAGTTTTTAATAAGACAGTGCGCCATTTTGATCCATAAGCACCTCCAAGAGAATAGTGAGACCGTGCTGGTGCTTTCGGGGTGCCGTTTCGTTAACAGACTATCCCAGGAACACTGAAGTGCCCCAGTCTTGTGTTCAGGGCTCCGGCCCTGCAGGGGTCCGCGGAGGAGAACTGAGGCTGCAGAGCCTCGCCCAGCACTGCAGCACCTCGCCGGTTCTATTTCCGGACCGCGTCACTAGACACCGAGCCCACGCGGATCTTCGTCCGCTTGTTCAGACAAGTCCTTTCCTGCAATGGGGCCCTGAGGGTACAGCTGCTGGAGGCCCAGTTGTCACCCATCCTTCTTACATTTCCTGCTCACGTCCAGATGAGCTAAGTGGTATTAAGTGTAGCTGAGGTCACTGAAAAGATGTTTAAAGAAGCTATTTTAAAAGTCACTGACATCACCAGCTCCGAGCTGTTCTTCCCGGGCAGCCAGGCCGCTCGCGCAGCCGCGTCGGCAGAGCTGGGCCCGGGCCGCGCAGCGCCGCTTCCCCGCCCGCTCCCGCGCGGCAGCGACCGCAGAACGGGGAGCGCCCTCCCGGCACGCCGCGGCCTGGTTCTGTCGCGGGCCAGCTTGGGTCTTTGCTTTCAGTGATAAAGGACATTTAATGTAAAGCACAAATGCACAGGAAAAGGCTTTCATTGGAAACGTAGAGGGAAGACGGCTTAGGACCCCGCGGCAAGGCTGGGCCGGCTAGCTGGGGAGCTGCGTCCTTGGGTCAGTATCTCAGTCCTGTGCCGCCGCCCTAGGGTCTTTATGGATGAGGGGCGGGATGTTTCCTTCCGGGAAAGATTGTCTCTGTGACGCCCTTAAACCTCTCAGTTTGGTCTCCTCAGTCTTAAAGGGAGATGAGACCCTGCAAATTGAGATCTACTTGGGCCTGTCCGGCCCGCTGCTAGACAGATAATGAATGATTAATCTATTCCTCCACGCAGAGCTATGAACAGATCTGACCCGAGATTCACAGCAAGAAAGGAGAGAACACGGAGGTCAAACTTGGCTGTGATCAGAGTTACCTGTACGTGGAGTCGTGGTTCATAGCCGTTAGGCCTTTAAGTCCCTGACTGTCCCAGGAGAAACACAAATCACACTTCTGATGAGCAGCAGGTAAAGGCCGGCTGTCCTGCCTGGTTGCTGTCTGGCAGGGACTCCTGACTATGTGCTTGTTATTGGCAAACAAGGTCCTAACACATCATGCCGTAGGTTATGTTTATATGATTGATTGGGTCTTCCAGGACTGCTCTTTCCTCCCTCTGGGGTCATGGCTGTGCACAAACAAAATGGGGTGTGCTTACCTACTCCAGGGAGAAGTGGGTCCCCATTTTCTCCCTAGGTAGATGTCCCTGTTCAGCTTGTTTGGGGGCTTTGAGGTCTACTAATGATCTGAACATAATATGGCCCCAGAGCCTTCTCAGCACACTTAAAGATGTTTTCTCGTAAACTAAAGTTTGAAATCTCAAATTGTGTGGGTCAAACTAATAGCTAATGATGGCAACAGCTAAGGTGGAAAAAAAATCACATCTTTGCTTTTGTATTAGCCCCAGCTTGCTGCTCATGACTAACTTTCCACCTAGCATAATTGTGTCCATTCCAAAGTTTTCTGTTTTTGTTTCTGTGTTTTCAGGAATGGACTTGCTGGTAGTGCAGGCTGAATTTGAACTCACTACGTAGCCCAGACTGGCCTCAAACTCATGATGATCTCCTGCTTTAGCTCCTTCCTGCACCACTGTGTCGGGCTTCATTGATATTTTAACACACTGAGGTTTACAAAAGCATGTAAGAGGCAGGGCATGATGACTCACCCCTCTCATCACAGCATATAAGAGACTATCATATACAGCAAGGGTTAATATTTGGGTTCATTTAAATTTGAGTTATTAACTTTAGGGAGACAGTACTAGATAATATTTAAATGTCTGCTCAACACATAGGTTTTGTACTTCCAGTGAAATAAATAGGACAGGTGCAAGCGTCGTGTTCGTTTTGGGGGTTGTTTGGTCTTTTTCAAGTCCTCAGTCTTGGGAATAACAGAAGAAAAATGGCTCATTTCTGCATGGGTCACTAATCAAAAGCAACAGTCAGGTTATTACTCAGTAAACACTGGTGTTCAGCGGTAACACTTAAAACGTTTCCTTGCATATGTGCTCCACATTGTTTATCTGCCTCCTCTGCTGGGGGAGCCTCAGACTGGCCCTCGCTTGGGCCTCCATAGCTGGAATCCTGTAGAAAGACAGGCAGGGATTAAAGCAGTACATTTTCTGTCTCGAGATGAGGCATATATACTTTGACTTAGTTCTTGCAAACTACATTTGCATTCCCAATAACAGTTGCAGGACCACTGATAAGACCAGTGAAGTTTGCATGCTTTCCTCTTCGACGTATTTTTGTCCACAGAGCCAGCGTAGTACTAGACTGTTCCATGGCATCTTGCCGCTTGGATCAGCAGCCTGACAGCTGGAGCTCTCCTGGTGACAGGGTCACACCACCAAAGGCAGGGTGTATCCTCAGCATCCAAAGCAGGACTGGCCACATAGTGGGGATATATACTGCTTACGTGAATGAATGAATATATTGTAAGTGAAAAGGAGCAAAGGTGCAGAAAGGTAAACTTTGTATGCCACCCCCCAGGCAACTCCCCTTCTCACTGATATTCTGCCCGGCAAATTCTAGCCCCCTTCCCCTAACTCTGATTTCCGCTTACTCTAGTTAGTGAACTTGGCTGGGCTCTGCTTCATTTTTCCTTCTTGCCCCAGGCCCTGGAAATCCTCATAAGTTTTAAGCAGAAGCCGTCGCTGGTCTCACATCACCTCCCAGGTTTTGGTCCTATACTACTTGCTATCCAGTCTCCACACAGTGGTGACATACACTTTACTTGATTTTCTGGTTGCTAAGTACAGGAGAGAAACTACTGTTCTAATTAATCCTTCATGGGAAGATATATAAGGCAATAATTTTATTTTTCATGAGTTCTCCAAGAAGGATAAAGACTACCTCTGAAGCAAATTTTGTTTTACTTTTATATTATTTCATTTTATGATCCTAGTGGGTGAACTCAGAGCTTTCACACTGAGCTATAGCCCAGTCTTTTTTTTTTTTTTTTTTTTTTTTAGGTTTTTGGAGACAGGGTCTTGCTTTTGTGGTTCAGGCTGGCCCTGAGCTCAGCCTCAAACTCACATCACAATCCTCCTGCCTCTGCCTCCCGAGTGCTGGGATTACAGGCGTGAGCCACCACGCCCGGCACTGTGGTATGTGGTACTGGTTGCTCCACACCCAGTATTGTTATGTGGTTACCGGGGAATCGAACCCGGGTCCTTGCGCTTGCGAGACAGGCG